>CEMS01905146.1:0-100203 GCA_900068915.1 Megacollybia platyphylla | reverse complement strand
GTTGCAAGTATCAAACTGGAGTGGTAAGGAGCCTCGTCGGCATCTGGGGGAAACATGAGCGAATTGCGAGCCTGGACTATGTCAGAGGGCAGAATGCGATAGCCCGAAAGACAGACCTGAAAGTTCCAGCCATCTACTCCAGCTGAACGTGTATCGCGCATCGGTGCCATGGGATCCACAACTGGCTGAGTTGTATCTGCATCTGACTCGGTCTGGTTCGGATTAGAATCCTCCTGGTCTTCTTCTCCTGCGGTGATGAGCCCTGCAGAAGATGGAGGCTCTATAAGAAACTTCTCTCTAACTCCTAGGACAGGAGGTGCTTCGATGAGCATACGTTCTCTACCCTCAAGCATTTTGACACGCTGCTGTTCCACTCTCGTCTGAGCATCCCAAGCCCAACCATGTTTCTGCCTACGCTGACGGTTTTCATCATCCAGAATCTGTGTAAAGCTAGAGTTGTCTTCAGACGTGTATTTTGCCTGGAAAGCATCCAGGCTGAGATCAGTGTCGTATCGGGCCCTTTTAGACGGACGACTGTCTCTTGGAGTGTCATATGGAGAGCCACCAAATGGAGTTTGTCTTGGGGTGTTGATCTCTTCTAGGCGACGTACAGAAGCTGTTATGAGTTGTGGGTCCTTGGTTTGAAGAGCATCCAGGTATTCGTTGGTGGCATCGAGATGCACAAGAGACGGGAAAAAGTCTCTCGCTATAATTTTCGATAATGCAGCCGTGTACTCATCTTCTTCAAGCACAACCTGTCTATTCAACGACAGCTCTGACTCTGAGTTTGTAGGCATGATGAGGGATGTTTCTGTCATGTGACCCACTCCCGCTTCAGCGCTTACCATGTCAACACGCAAGAATATCAATAAAGCACCGTTCAACGCGTCCCAACCCACCTCAGATGATATGATGGCAAAAGCTGAATCGATTGGTATGTAATAAGCTCTCTCATACTCTGTTGAGACGCGTTTTATAGCCCAGTTTGAACGAAAACTAAACAGATTTTTGCACAAAGTGGAAGGTCAGGTTGAGGAAAAAGTACGTATATTGAGTATGCCAGCTTATTTCTTACTGCTGCCAGCTCAAGTCACCATCCGAAGAGTGTCGAACACGTCTCAAAGCTGCACTCGAAAAGTTTGGAGAGTTCAAACTGGATTACGCGTCTTTGGAAGACAAAACACGCATGCTTATGGTCAATATCAAGAAAGAACTGGTAACAAACCGTGAATTGTGGCTGAAATGCAATGCAGAGAACATGACGGCAGGTCAAGAAGACGAAGCAAAGTGCGCTTACGGACTCGACGCGATGAAAGAGGCGTACACAGAGGAAAATCAGATATCAAGCACTTTGACCGGCTGAAGCACTATTGTACATGTAGGAAATCGACTCGTTGCAAGTTGTCACTTGCTTGCGGCCTCCTCAGCAGAACTGGCAGATGACTTGGTCTGCGATCTCCCTCGTTCCATAGGTCTGTTTGGTGTTAGTTGATAACGACGAAGAGGAACAGCTCTGACGTTTCAGACAAATCTTCAAGGCCGTATGGATTATTCTGTCTCAGTATGTTTCCAACTCCGCCACGGCCAGTAGATACCATGGTATTTGCGCCACGGGAACGAGACCGCGAAGTACTCGGAGACTCGGCAGGACGCTGGGGGGTGCCATCTATGTTTCTGGCAGTATCTCGGCTGCGTGCAACAAGATCGGAATCCAATTCGGCAGAGACATTGGGCTTGAAGTTTCCCAGGCCGCCGCGGCCGGTTGAGAAAGCCTGTAAATGTACTGTAAGTGCCCTGTTACTGGGTTACTGAGGCATCTGCCACCTTGGTAGCATCTCGGCCGCGCGCAACGGGACTAGAATCCAAATCGGCAGGAACATTGGGCTTGAAGTTACCCAAGCCGCCACGACCGGAAGATTGCTGAGATGAACTGAGCGGTATACGTATAAACCAACCAAGTTGGACTTACCCAGACTTCTCTGGTTCGGGAAAGAGACCGCTCTTGATAAGAGATAAGGAAGATGATAAGGCTTATCTGCAGCTTTGACCAGCAACCACCATCTCACTTACCAACGACTGTGCTCGCTGTTGACATATTGTCTCCCTCCTGGTACTGTTCGCCTTGCTGTTTCTCCCTGCTGAGGGCACGATTAAGCTTGTCCCCAAGCGCTGAGATTTTCCCGGATAACGATCTTGATCTCTTGCTGCTGCCTTCGTTGCTCATTATAAGCCTTTTTGCTAACGATGGTCGACGGTCTTCTGAACTCTTTCAAAGTTGGAAGAGACGAGCCACGTTTGCAAGATGGCGTCCTAGTATGGCGTCCTATGGCGTCACGTTCACGAATGACAATTGGCTCTCTGCTTGAAGCCTGTTCCGATTGGTCGCAATTATCACGCTGCTCTGATAATCCTCAACTGCATCTAGCAGGCTGCTTTGTTTGTACGATGTTCCCGGTAGGGCCCAAGGCTACATTAATTTCAACAGCGGGCGAATTTCAATTGAGCTGTACTCATCCGTTTCGCCTGTGGATACTTGGCCGTCTGACTCTATTCTTATATGGGTTCACAAACATGACAATCACCGTAAGAGCTGCGTTCGAAAATTTCCGGGCTTGATGCCATGAGTTCTGCCGCGCAAAATGGCTGAGGTGTCTTCTGGTGCATTGTTGTCCCTCTTCTATTAAGTTCTAAGCATCAGGCTGGTGTCTGTTCATCCAGTCAAATTAACATTCTGCATATTACAGGCAGGTCTATACCAATGAGATAGTAGGCTGAAGGATCAGATACACGGAGGAAAGTAAAAACAAACAATGAGTGTGTGGCGTGTCAGTTTGATATGCAATGGGACGTTACAACGGAACGTAAATACTACTTACTAGAACAAAAGCGAAGATGAGTATGTGAATACTATAGAAACTAAGGTCGCCCTGTGTCATCGGTGCTCCTTCGGCGGGCTCCACCACTTGGGCGCCCAATGCGGCTCTGCGAAAGCAACGAGGACGACGTAGAAGGCGGTAGTTTAGACGGCCGAATTGTTATATTCTGATGTATAGGTACGTTGGGAAGAGCCTTCTCATCTGAGTTAGGTGACACGTCGCCTGAGTGTGGACGCAAAGGTGGAGGCATAGTAGTGGGGCGTTCACGAGGAATGATTGACGGGGGTGGCATCGCAGTGTTAGAACCTAAAGAAGACCGCTTGGGTGCTCCAGGTCCGACAGAGCGTTTGAATGATGTTGAGGCAGACGTTGGGATCGGCAGGAACGTCGGTGTAGCGGGACGAGAAGTCGGTGTTGGTATTGAACTGGTGGTGGTTGTGCTTCCCGCAGATAGCCTAGACTGGGGCCGACGAATGCCTGTTTGCATTGTGCTTTGAGACAGTGGACTTGTCTTGTTGCCGAAAGTCGGTGAGCCGGAAGACCTGGATGCGGTTGGCCGGAAAGTTACAGCATCTGAAGGACTGGAGGCTCTTCGCCTATCACGAGGTGGCGATGGAGAGTCCTCCATGATGAGCACCCAGCCTGTAGAATCACCTCCATTATCTTTTCTGTCCGACAGGCCGTTAGGACGCTTTTGTTCAACACTTTTTCTAGAGGCCAACGGATTTTCCCAGCTTGACTTTCCAGCCGTGGATCTGCCAAAAGAAGTAGTATTGCTGCCAGCGAGGGGCGTGGTGACAGAGTTGGAAATTGTCTTCGAGGTGCTTCCCATTCGCAATCTCGGGACACGGGTATGTATCTTCTGTTCCAAATTCTTGACCCTCGCTCGCATCTCTGAAACCATCTGCACACCTTTACTCTTAGATGTGACGCTGGTATTGGATGTGGTAGTCATGGAAGAAGGATTTCTGAGTGTAGTTGGTCGGGTTATAGGAGTGCGAGGAGAATTGTACATCGATGGCAATGTATTTGAGCGGGGTATAGCAGAAAAATTGGGAGGTGTTGAGAGAGAAGACCTTGTAGTAAGCAAGGCCGTGTGCTGAGGTCCTTGGTGCGGCATAATTCGTTTACGTGGGGTGGACTCTTCTTCTGAAGTGAGACTATCCGGTAAGCTGTCTGAACTTGGCCCCAACTCTGATAGAGAAAAATCTGCTGGGGGAGGAGTCTTGAGAAGATCGTCATAAGATGATGCTGAAAGATTGGGAAATGAGACTGGCTCTGCTGAAGTTGTGCGAGCAGCCAGCTGATCTTTGAGGATGGCAACTTCGGCATTGGCGTCTATGGATGGTTAGATGAGAGTGGTGCAGACGAGGAATTCACCTCTGAGCTCGTCCTTGAGCCTCTGACACTGTTCTTCAAGGTTTGCCTTGTCGAGAAGCTCATGCTCAAGAATGATCTTCTCTTCCAAAGCACGGGAATACTTTGCCTCCACGTCGGCGAGGTTGGACGAAATGGCGCGCTCTGTTCTCTCGAGATCGTCGTTTCCCATTTCCAGTTCTCTGAGTTGTACTTTGACTTGCTGATGCTCTTGACGCAGCTTATCGAGTTCACGCTGGAGAGAGGTTGTAGTAGAGTTGTGGGTCGTTTGAAGAGACATGAACTTGCTCTTGGAGAGGGATTATAGTTATTGGACATAAACAAGATAGGACTAACCTTCCAGTCATCTCTTTCGGACTCTGCCTTTGCGACCTTTATTTTGAGGTCCTGCTGGGCCTTCTCTGTTCGCTGAAGTTCATTTTCGAGCTCTGCTTCCAGTTCCTTGCTGGCATGATGAAAATCGTCGAGTTCTGTGCGGGTTTCAGCCAGCATATCGGCAACCTGGAGAGCGTTAACGGGATTGGCAACGAAGAGAACAGAGCATGCCTCATTGTATTTCGCCCGCCAGTCAGTGTTGGCGGAGGAATAGCTGGAACTATGAGCAATGCAGCCTGCAAGCTACAGGAACATACTTGATCGCCGAGTCGTCCAGCGAGGAGAGCATTTGTCGAGAGCACCCCAGCAACAGATTACGTCAGACGCGCAATACGCGTTGCTTTCTGGCAATTTGATAGCTGTGTGGGGAATTTATTTAACGCAGTAGAAATTCGTGTTTAATTGATACAGGTTGTCTGTAAGTAGCCTGTTGGTTCAGAGTACGCCCTTGTGCACTGTTTGGTGCTGTTGGATCGTCTCTTTTTGACACCGTGTCATGTCCTCAGTTGCTCGTATTTTTGCGCGACGTATGTGACCGTCATCTCTGCAGTTCAACTCTCATTTTGCTCAGGATTCCATGTCTCCTCTCGCCGATGGGCGCTGTCCCAGTTTAATATGCCTGCAATGAGCCCGACAATGACCGAGGGCGGCATTGCAGCCTGGAAAAAGAAAGAGGGCGAGTCCTTCGCAACTGGAGACGTCCTCCTAGAAATCGTATTTGATTCTCTCAACTTTCATCCTTCGTTCACGTCTTCCAGGAAACTGACAAGGCTACCATTGACGTGGAAGCCCAGGACGACGGTGTTCTCGCTAAAATCATCGTCTGTACCTCAGTTTACATCTATTGTCCTGCCTTACACCTCTATTAGGCTCAGGATGGCTCAAAAAATGTCCAAGTTGGTTCTCCCATAGCCATCGTTGCAGAAGAGGGTGACGACCTCTCATCTGCAGCTGAGTTCGCCCAAAAAGCCGTCTCTGCTGCACAGGAAACATCAAAAAAGTCTGAAAGTCCATCCCCGGAACCTAAGGCATCCCCATCAACTTCCCCCGAACCAAAGTCGCCGCCTCCAAAAGAGTCGGACTCGAAAGCAGATCTTCCTGCAGGTGACCGTATCTTTGCATCACCTATCGCGAAGAAAATTGCATTGGAACGCGGTGTCCCTCTGAGCAAAGTCAAAGGTAGCGGCCCGCATGGTAGAATCATCCGGGAGGACGTCGAGAACTACAAGACCTCCGTTGCATCGACAGCTGCCCAGCCTCCTTCCGCTCAGCTCCCCGAATATGTCGATACACCCATCTCAAATATGCGTCGTACCATCGGCACACGTTTGAGCCAGTCAAAGCAGGAGTTGCCGCATTACTATCTCACTGTCGATATCAACATGGATAAAGTACTCAAGCTGCGTGAGGTGTTCAATAGCACTCTGGGTGAAAAGGATAAAGGGTTCAAGCTCAGTGTAAACGACTTCATTGTCAAGGCTGTCGCTTGTGCGCTAGCGGATGTGCCAGAGGCGAATTCTGCTTGGCTCGGAGAAGTCATTCGGACGTATGACTGACGCTTGTGTAGTATAATTTCCTGACTTTTTCTAATAGGTACAAAAAGGCCGACATTTCTGTCGCTGTCGCCACCCCCACTGGACTTATAACTCCAATTGTCAAGGATGTCGGTTCCAAAGGCCTAGCAACTATATCCAGTGAAACGAAGGCCCTGGCAAAAAAGGCTCGTGACGGAAAGCTCTCTCCCTCGGAATACCAGGTTCGTCGAATCGCAGACACGAATTTTTCTGTAAAATGATTTGCTCAGGGAGGTACTTTTACCGTCTCCAATCTTGGAATGTATGACGTGACGCACTTCACTGCCATCATCAACCCTCCCCAGTCTTGTATTCTTGCCGTAGGCTCCACTCGGGCCACTCTCGTTCCAGCACCAGAGGAGGAGCGCGGTTTCAAGACCGTGCAGATCATGAAGGCAACTCTCAGCTCAGACCACAGGACAGTCGACGGGGCTGTAGCCGCTCGATGGATGTCGGCGTTCAAAGGTTACCTCGAAAATCCTCTGACCTTTATGCTGTAAAAGCTACCTATCGCTCGTCCATAGAGTTTAGAATTCATTTTGCGTTCATGAGTGCGCTTATCTACATTACAATGACTTTACCAGGATTACGTAGATTTAGATTACGACAATCTCTCGACGCTGCGTTTGTCCGCGACTTCGGATTCAAGAAGGGATGCGGCTTTGCGTTGAGCGGACTTCCCGCGCAGCACGTTCTCGATGTAGTACTCGCCAGCCTAGACATTAGGGAACGATAGCAAAGGGGAAGCCACAACTTACCTTGTAACTACTTCTAACCAGCGGTCCACTGGCAACGTACAGGAAACCCATATTCTCTGCAACCACTCTCCAATTGTCAAACTCTGCTGGATCGACATAACGGTCGACTTTCATATGACGCTTTGTTGGTCGCATATATTGGCCAAACGTGACAACGTCCACATCGATCTTGCGAAGTTCTGTAAGTAGCGCATAAGACCAATAATGTCCTGCAAAAATCTTTCGTTGACCTACCTTCGAGGGCTTGCATTACTTGGGTTTCCGATTCTCCTACACCGAGCATCATGCTGGTCTTCGTAATGCGAACCCCTTCCTTCTTGGCATGTTCTAGTACCTTCAGACTTTGCTTAAAGGTGGCTCTCCTGTCACGAACAAAAGGAGTAAGTTCTTCAACGGTCTCAACATTATGGGCATAAACGTCAAGACCCGACTTGGCCACGACAGAGACAAGAGGGAGAGAGCCAGCAAAGTCCCCTGTAAGGGCCTCCACTAGGATGTGTGGTGCTCTGTGGACGGTCAAGTATGGTCCAAAGTGGCAGCAAGAGCATACTTGTGCTTGATTTTGCGAATTGTCTCGGCAAAATGGTGTGCACCTCCGTCAGCAAGGTCTGAAATGAGATGTAAAGATACCGGTTAGCTGCAGATTATTGTAATCACCGTCACGGTCGACGCTAGTCAAGACAATATAGCCGAGACCCCAACGGCTTATTGCTTCGGCGGTATTCTCAGGTTCATGCGGATCTAAAGGAGGAGGGTTTTTCGATGTTTTCACGGAGCAAAATCGACAGCCTCGAGTACATGTATCACCCATAAGCTGTGGGGGTCCAAATAGGTTGGAACTGAACAAATAGACTGACCATGATGGTTGCGGTTGCGGCTCTGCGGCCCTCTGCTTCAGAGACGCCTCCTTTACTGCCCCAGCAATCGCCAATATTAGGACACCGTGCTTCCTCACAAACTGTATGAAGACCAAGACCTCGAAGATCCTTTTTTATGTTGCTGAAAGATGCTCCAGAAGGGATCGAGGTCTTCAAATGAGCAGGAAGTCGTGGACTGCAATCTTTTGTCATATGGTATGATTCAAATGAAGCACGGACCCGCGAGTGTTGCCTAAAGTTATACGCTCGGAAACATTGCCCGAGATGAATTCGTCCAAAGTAGGCCCGTTTTCTAAAGCCTTGCTGAATGCAGAAGGCGTTGCGAGAGACCGTGCCCGGGGAAGTAATGAGCGCCGGAGGGCGTGCATCGTTGACGCTTATTTGGCCACTCATGAATGCTTTGTCTAGACGCGAAGAGGAAGCCCTGCTCAAGACAACCAAAGCACGAGCACTTAGAGAATGTGACTCTTTCGTAAAAGGTAGCTATACAGTAAAAACACCTTCTCTCATGTCCTCTCAGCATTCGCAGAATGTGCGACGGGACGCACCGTGTCGGTTGCATGGACTTGCAAAGACAAGTTCAAACTTGTCGAAAACTGCATGCTTCAGTAGTACGTTATGCAGGGAAGGGAGGTCCCATCTGATATTTTTTAGCACGGGTCCTGAACCTATGGAAACCGTAAGGACAGAATATCTTCGGCTTCGATCATTGCACAACGACACGACCGCCAGTAAAACATCGCCATAGAATTTGCTCATGGTACTCCATGCCAGTTATACAGTACAACACCCTGCATAATAGTATCAGGCCCATTGCTCAAGAAGTGGACTTACTTACAGTGCTATTGTCTCTCGAGACGATCTTTCTTTTCACGAGTGCTATCAAACACTTGTTCACGCGTGCTTGCGTCAGATCGGGCGGTGCTATAAGGTCGAGCACTGTTGTGCACCACTCAGTGGTTGCTGATAATCTGTCACAATTACTGACTTTTGACGACACGGCTTGGTGCATCCATCATCTTCTCGATGATACTTTCAACATTACGGCGCAAGTCCTAGGTCTTTGTCACGCTAGGCAAGTCAAATTGCAGGAGCACGTACCGGGTCACTTCCACGGAATTCAATAGGCAGTGCTGAGACCACTTTATCAACTTCTAACTTGAGAAGATGAGTTGAAGTGTGTAGATGGAATCTGATACTGACACTACGTTCCTTCCTCTCCTTCGCACTAAGTTGTTTCGGTTTCTTCTTTTTCACGGTAGGAGCTGGCTTTGATGTAGTCGGTAAAGCCAGATTTCCATGAGTTGCCTCTCTGTCCGCCGCCGCCGCCGTCGTCGTCGTGACTGCTGTCTTGTCTGGAACATCTGATGATAGTTGAGAAATCGCTCGTTGCTTTTGAGCCTCAAGAGCTGCTAATACTTGATCTGGGCAAGGATTAAACTCGTCAATTGATTTGCGATCCAACCTGCGCGCTGTTTAGCCAGCTTGAACGACGCGTCCGTGGGTGCCTAAAAAGAGAGTCACTGGAAGAATGACAGACTGGGACAGAACCAACTTGTGGCCAATCCGTAGTCAAGGCATTCATGTTCAGAATATATAGCCAGCTAGCAAAAGCCTCGTTGAATTTGGATAGCGACTCGCTCAGATTCACCATTCCGTCAACATTGGTTAACAACGTGTCGGTCTCATCGGCAAACTCGGTGAGAGCTGGCTGAAGAAATCCGAGCCCGGTAGGAGCATCTGGGAATGTCCCTGAACGCGACAGAGCAAACAGAGAACCTTGAGACACTCGTCGAAGTGGCGTTCTGGAGGCCATAATGATGTCACGGGATCGGTCAACTGCCTTCAAATTATCAAGTACAATAGATAGGTATAAACATCTTTGTCAAGTGTCAACAGCATCTGTTCCATCTCCTCTTATCACTTTCACTAGCCTGAGACCGAAGCCGTATCGTCTCAGCAGCGCTGGCTTCCCGCATATGCAACTTACGAGCCTCCATCTGCTCGATATAGTCCCAACGGTTTATCACTCGTTTGGCGATGTACTCAAAGACATCTGGAACACCCTCACCAGTCATGGCAGAGGTGAAAAAGAGCTTCTGATGGTTAACTGAGTAAGATAAGATATACACAACCCTACCTTGGGTCCATGATCAGGCACTCCATTTGCGAGGCGACTCGCTGCTTGCTCTCTGGCAAATAGACTTGGGGTGATGGTGCTGGTAGAGTGTATGCTATGGTTTGTTGTCGAGGTCAACCTTCGCAGAGCTAAACTCGCATCTGGAGGTGATTCTGCAGCGAGAGAGGAAGCTGGAATAGGCGATGGTTCTGGCGACGAGCGTGCAGACTGATAAGAGTCGAAGAAAAAAGAAGAAGAAGGTGTATGGTATATCGTAGTGTGTGTTGTTGCAGTTCCGCTGTATGAAGACCTAGAACGCGACTTTGAGAAGCGATGCTTAGGCGAATGTGAAGAAGAGCGCTGAATAGAATGATTTGGGGGAGGTATTATTGCTATAGAGTTAGAGCGCGAAGCATGACCAGACAAGGGAGACGTTGGAGAAAGAGGGTCATCTGCAGAATACTCTAGATGCTGAGACGGTCTCACAGTGAGCTGGGACGACGCCAAGGGGTCGTCGTTATCATCACTTTCTTCCGCAGTTAGATTATCAGTAGAGCCCATAAATAAATGCTGAGGATCTGAGGGAAGAGGCACTAGGGTTTGAAGAAAATGCCTCGCCTCTGTTTCTGAAACTGACTCGTTGCTATTTGCAGTCCCTAAGAGATCAGTCTTGTTTCCAACAACCACGCAGCAAAAGTCCTGCATGTCATTGTCATCCAGAGGTGCTCGTTCACGAAACTCCCGCCACCATTTTATCAGAGCTTGCATAGTCTGGGAATGGTCAGCAGAAGAGATACAGATGACTGAAGACTGACTTGTGCTTGGTTGACATCAAACATTAAAAGTGCAGCATCTGCGCCCCTAAAAAATGCACTGGAAAGACTGAAATCGTCAGCCTTAATCCGAAATGTGGGGCAGAACGACGGTACCTGGAAAAGCGCTCCTGGCCTGCAGTGTCCTGTGCGCTGAGAATCAAACGACGTTGGCTGGTGCATGCAGGGCAAGACTGACCCATATTTGAAGCATAACAAGCTCGCCAGGGTTAGTAGGATGGGGTAAACCTTGAAGCGATCAATTCTGAAAGCATAACTCTACGAAGGCGCAGCTACTTTTCGTAATGAAGTCTGCACCAATGGTTGCTCTGTACGCCCCTGTGAAGCTGTTGGAAACAAATTTCGAGCGAACACTAGTCTTCCCGACGCCTGAAGCCCCAATAACAACTAGCTTGATTGTAAGCATTGAAGGACTGTCATACCAAAAAAAGAGTGACGGATTTGGCTCTGTTGATTACAACACAATTCATCTCCATTTACGTATCTACTTCTTGCTTACTGCACTCCACTGGTTCTGCAAGGCCATTATTGAGGTGATTACACTAGGAAAACCATCATGAGGAATTCGTCTCCGCTGTGATAGAAAGCTAACCCGAAACTGCCTAACCAGCCGTCATTCAGGCTGGAATAACCGAGATTTGTTGCAGGAATCCAAAGGTCCAAAGAGTCGATGACCAGTTGGTGAAGAGTGCTTGACCTAGCGCTGAAAAATAGCATCAATATCAGGGCCTGGCCGAAAGGAGTACTTACGCCTGCACGATGCGCAGTTTGTCTTCGCGATTGACTTGGACTTCTAGTTCTTTTTCTCCGATGCCTTCCTTTAACGGTGAAATTTGTTTGGTTAGGCGTGCCGTCTACTTGAAGTGAGAAATGGAAAACAAGGACACGATTGGAGTGACCTTCAGTACACCATGGAGTAGGCTGAGCGATATTCCTGCTAGCCAAAACCTATTGGATATCTTTGCAATTTTTTGGGCTGCATCATTGCTGAGGCTATAAAACTTGATAGTATTGGCCTAGTATGAATCAGTCTAGTGGCTCGCCATCAAGACCGGAACGAAGGCTTGCCCAAACGAACGTGTCGAACGAGAGATAACCAAAGTAGGCTGATAATTAGTTTAGACGAGACAGAGAGAAGGTAGACCTTACCCAGTTGGCGTGCAATAGAAGTCAAGGATTCAAGCAAAGGAGCCGTAGGATCGACAGTTAAAGCGTTACGCAAATGCTCAATTGGCTTGCCGAGCCTCAACACTGAACTTGTCAGCAGACCGTTGATGCTTGCATTGAGCCTACATTTTCTCGCTGTAGCTAGATGGGACTTGAGAGCATTCCACCTTGCAACTGCAAGCTTGTCGCTTCCACTATGAAGAAGACACCACGCATAGAAACGAGCAAAGTATTGGACAGCACGATAAACCTTGTCACGACCAAGGGTGGTTGCACCAAGCTTCAAGGACTGAGAAACGATAGGATGGAAGACGACCTGACTAGTGAGTTGGTTAACGGCGGCCATGGAAGACAAGTCGCATGTGATTTCAGAATGTCGTGTGGGAAAATGTTCCGATTCATGTTTTCTGTTCGTGGTTCTGGTCACTTCACTCGATCGACCCATTTACGCAAGGCTACCACTTTGCGCAAGTTCTGTACCACAATGGTCACGAACCAGCAATTCCGGGTTGAGCGTGATACATTCGGGGAACTTCAAGTTCCAGCAGATCGTTACTGGGGAGCACAAACTCAGCGGTGAGTACATCTGCGCTCTCAGAAACAACTCATCATTCGCAGTTCTTTGCAGAACTTCGACATTGGAGGTCCAGCTGAGCGTCTACCTCCACCACTCATCAAAGCTTTTGGTGTGCTTAAAAAGGCTGCATCTGTAGTCAATGTCAGTTATGGACTTGATCCAAAAATTGGCGAAGCAATTCAGTCGGCCGCAGACGATGTTAACCTCTTCGTTCTCTACATTTTATTCAATTCACTTCTGTTAGGTCATAGCTGGGAAGCTACTGGATCATTTCCCTCTGGTCGTATTCCAGACCGGTAGTGGTACCCAAAGCAACATGAATGCCAACGAGGTATACAGCAGGTTCTTCAATCGTCATTTTCTCTCAGAGGCTTGCAGGTTATTTCGAATCGGGCAATTGAAATTCTAGGCGGAGAATTAGGCTCCAAAACGCCCGTCCACCCAAATGATCATGTTAATATGAGCCAAAGCAGCAATGATTCGTACGCCCTTCACTTTTTCCTCTATTCTAACATCTCATCCTTCCAGATTCCCCACTGTCATGCACATCGCTGCGGTGACAGAAATCAATCATGCTCTTCTGCCTGCTTTGACGGAATTGCGTGACGCTCTGCATGCAAAGTCGAAAGCTTTTGACCATATAATCAAGATTGGTCGTACACATCTACAAGTTGAGCCTTCTTCACTTCTTCAACCAATTCTTGACGCCGAGCACAGGATGCTACTCCGCTGACCTTAGGGCAGGAGCTCAGCGGTTACGTCCAGCAGGTCTCTAATGGCATTGATCGAGTCAAGGGTGTCCTACCGCGTTTAAGTCTCCTTGCACAAGGTGGCACGGCCGTCGGAACAGTAATAATTCTTTTTGGTGGGCCTTAAACATGTGTAACTGAAGCCCTCTAGGGACTTAACACTAAGAAGGGTTTTGATGTCAAAGTGGCTGAAGAAATTTCAAAAATCACCGGACTCAAGTTTAAGACTGCCCCCAACAAAGTAAGGACTGGTTCACATTCGTATCTCTTTCTTTTTATTCATCCGCCCCCAGTTCGAATCTCTGGCTAGTCATGATGCTCTTGTAGAAGCCCATGGTGCACTGAATGTGGTGGCATGCTCGCTAATGAAGATTGCTAATGATATTAGGTTCCTTGGCTCCGGACCTCGTTGTGGCCTGGGCGAGCTGAGCTTACCTGAGAATGAACCTGGTAGCAGTATCATGCCCGGCAAGGTTAACCCTACACAATGCGAAGCCATCACTATGGTTGCTGCCCAAGTGATGGGCAATCAGACGACAGTTACTGTGGCCGGAGCAAGCGGTCACTTTGAGGTGAGTAACTGTAATAGTTAATGAAATGTTCACATCTGAGCACCGCAGTTGAATGTCTTCAAACCGGTCATTATCAAAAATGTTCTACAGAGCATTCGTCTGTTAGCTGATGGTCAGTTTTTGTTTTCGAAAGACATATGACCCATCTGTCAATCAGGATCTAGATCATTCACGAAAAATTGCGTAGTTGGCATTCAGGCCAACGAAAAACGGATTAATACTTTGTTGAACGAATCGCTTATGCTTGCAACAATACTCAACAGCCACCTAGGTTACGATAGTAAGCTGTTTCCCTGCGGTCAAACAACAACTAATCTAGCTATAGATGTGGCGAAATGTGCAAAAAAAGCACACAAAGAAGGAACGACCCTCAAAGAAGCCACAGTTTCCCTCGGATTTTTGACGGCAGAAGAATTCGACGAGAAAGTTCGACCTGAGTTCATGTTGTATCCAGAGGAGGCATGATGCATGATAGCCCACAGACTATACCTAGTTCATGTTTTTCCTTTTTGAAATTAGATGAGATACCACCGAAGTGTTTTACCGAAAAAAGATGTGCCCGTTTTGGCATACATCGGCGTCAGAACCGTTTGGACGGGCAGAGCCCAGCCACACAGTTCATCTTAGTCACCATTGAGCAACCTCTACATAGAACAAACTAGGATTCGTTCTTGCTGCTCTCACGACAGAAGGATTTCTCAGAACATAATGTCTCTGAGCCGAATTCTGAACGACGAGCCAACGCCCGCTCTTCCAACAAAAGTGCAAGAGCATCATATTCCTCCTTTACCCCCGTTGCGTGCCCATTGGGAGACGGGCCCATATGCTACATCAGTCGACCGTCACAACGAGCATGATGCACTAATCCATCGACACTCTAGGTCACCCAACAACCGTCCAGCTCTCGGAGACACTGAGGCTGGACTGAGACCACGTCACAACGGCGAACATGACATGCAACGTCCTGACCAGAAACGCGTACGTTAAACCTCGTAAAATTCACGAAACTAATAAAGTATAGTATGCTACTGCGAAAAATCCTGCCCGCAAGTCCATAGCTCTACCAGACGACACCCGCCACTTGTTTCCTGAAAGCGAAAACAAGCCGCAGACTTCAGAACATGCAACAGAGGAACAGCAACTAGCGTCGTCCGATTTGGAAGATTGTCAAGAGGTTTGGATAGAAGAGCTTAACGAATATATTCTCGATTCACAAAAGCGGCTCAAGCAGGTCGAACAGTGGTTCAATGAGAGCATGAAGGTTGGTCTCATCATTTCTCCCATCGTCTCACCGATGGACACCTTCAGGAACGCACCTCCATCACTGCCCAGCGTGTCTCTCACTATTATTCTGGGAGAATTGCTAAAATTCCAGTGCCACCTCCATCTCCTCCACTGCAGGACGATGGACCATCCAGACATACAGAGTCAAGTATCCGCGAACGGTCTGCTGCATTTGGCTCAAATCCCAGAGGTGGTTGGGAAGCTCCCAAACGGCCTGCGTCTGGAGCGGTGTCCGATGCCAGCAGTGACGTAGACACAACACCAAGAGACGGTTATCATACCAACAAGAGGCGAAGAATCGAGGCAGATGATCCCGTCACGATGAGAGCCCGACTTCCTCCCGACTTGATCCTTCCCGACCTATCTAAAGGAAAAGGTCAGTAATTTGCAATCCCAAGACATGAGGCTCACGGGCAATAGCTGTGCTGAGAAAGCAAACAGAATTAGACATTCCATTAATTTCTCATCCTCCTTCCGGGGACATCACTCCTTCTATTTCTCGTCCATCTTCTCCGACGTTGAATGTTGCCACTGTTATTTATGGACTTGACGAGATTGTACCCCCTCTCAGGAAAGCCAAGAAGATGGACAATGGAGCTGCACAGAAGCGAGTCAGGGCACTTGAAGAGGCTCAGAAGAAGGTATGGACCAACATAGCTCGAAGAGACGTCGCCAAGGTAGTGTCTTCACAACCTTTCCAGAGCTTATCTGAAAATTCATAAAAGGTATACAAATACCACGTCTTGGGTTTCCAAGCCAAGCAGACTCAGGCTGAACGTATTGCGAAGCTAGCGTCGATGCAAGCTCGTAAGCCCTTTACTAAAACCGCGAAAGCGGTGAAGGACACTCAAGCTAAAGCAAAGCGGCTGATGCGCGAAATGCAGGTGTTTTGGAAAAAGAATGAGCGAGAGGAAAGGGATGTACGCAAACGTGAGCATAAGGAGGCTATGGACCGTCTTAAAATGGAGGAGGAAAAGCGAGAGGCAGCCCGTCAGGCTCGCAAGCTCGAATTCCTTATCAGTCAGACTGAACTTTACAGCCACTTTGTCGGTAGCAAACTTAAAAGTCTGTGTTTACTTTGCGTGTGGTACAATACTGACCTTCTCTTAGCTGCTGACGTGGAAGGAGAATCAGCGAATAGAGAGATTCCTATGGGCGCCGAGATACATGACGTCAACTCTGAAGCTTTACCGACCATCGATTTCGATGAAGGTATAGTAACTTCAGTGGTTCTTAATTGTTGACTTATGCCCGGGTTTTAGAGGATAAGACAAATCTCTACCTCCATGCTAGACACAATGCCCAGGAGGCTGTGGCCCTTGCCAAACAGAGAGCGCAGCAGTTTGACGTCCAAGCTGCATCTGACAGGAAGACTAATGAAGCTTTACAACTGGCCAAATTACAAGCAGCTGCAGATACAACTTCAGATGTAGATGGCAGGGAATCAGTACCATCAGAAGGACAAAACAAAGTTCCTGTTATGGATCGTGCGTAACCTAGCCATGAATTGTCAGCGGAAGTCATTAACAGGCTCCATAGTTGATTCGAACGAATTGAATTTCCAGAACCCCACTTCCCTGAGTGGACCGTTGACGATACAGCAACCAAAGATGCTCATGGCTCAATTGAAGGAGTATCAACTTAAGGGACTGAATTGGCTCGCTACACTCTATGAGCAGGGCATAAACGGGATTTTAGCAGATGAAATGGGTCTTGGAAAGGTCTGTACGCTGCTCATCTTTTGACGGAACTGAGCATTATTCTTTAGACCGTTCAATCAATATCCTTGCTGGCGTACCTGGCTGAAACGCACGATATATGGGGCCCATTTTTAGTTGTTGCGCCACTTTCTACCCTCCATAATTGGCAGCAAGAAATTACTCGCTTTGCTCCTAGATTAAAAGCACTCCCATACTGGGGTAATGTTAAAGACCGCGCCACTCTGCGCAAGTTTTGGAGCAAGAAAGAGATCAGTTATAACCAAGATGCTCCCTTCCATATTCTCATTACCAGCTATCAATTGGTATCCATATATCAGTACTCCTTTTGACTTTATCTGACGTATTACTAGGTGACCCAGGATCAGCAATACTTCCAGCGCGTAAAGTGGCAATATATGATACTTGACGAAGCCCAAAACATCAAGAATTCATCAAGCGCTCGTTGGAAAACTCTCTTGAGTTTTCATTGTCGGAACCGCCTCCTCCTGACCGGAACCCCCATCCAAAATTCCATGCAAGGTTTGTAGTAGTTGGCAAATTGACATTTCTCAACGCAACATGCCAGAGCTATGGGCACTTCTTCATTTCATCATGCCCAGTTTATTCGATTCACACGACGAATTCAACGAGTGGTTTTCAAAAGACATTGAAAACGCTGCAGAGAACAAAGGCAGCAAACTGAATGAACATCAGTTGCGGAGATTGCACATGATTCTGAAGCCATTCATGCTGCGGCGCGTGAAGAAGCACGTTCAGAATGAGCTGAGTGAAAAGGTAAGTGTTTGCAAAGTTGATGCGTACACATACTAAAGTAGACCACCAGATCGAGATCGATATCTACGTCGATCTGAGTGCTCGACAGCGATCTCTTTACAAGGCGTTGCTAGCCAAGGTTTCCATTGCTGATCTGCTCGCTAAGGCAGCTAACATCGGCGATGCAGAATCAGCTCGGTCCTTGATGAATTTGGTGATGCAGTTTCGCAAGGCAAGCACATGTACGTTATTCCTCCGAGATGATTCATTATTGTTCTAGGTTTGCAACCATCCGGAACTCTTTGAGCGGGCAGATGTCGTTGCACCATTTTCGTTTTCTCATTTTGGTCGCTCGGGACTCCTCACGCGAGAAGGGGATTATCTAACTTTGCCTTATTCCTCCAAAAATCCCATCGAGTTTGCGATACCCGAGCTTTTATATCTGGATGGTGGAATTCTTGATATCCCATCTGAACATCAAAGCACACCTTCTAACTGTCTGGAGAAATTGACAAACATCTGGTCAACTGATTGGATTCATCGCTCCTTATATACAGACGATAGTGAGTGAGATCGCAGCATTATTTCCCTTCTAATTTCTGTTAGGCTCATCCTACTCTTTTCTCCGACTGCTGAATATTTCACCTCGAGAGGCTCACCAAATCCACGTCTCTCCAATGATTCGGCGACAGCTCATAGCCACAGAGTTTGACAACTCATTATTAGAGAGTGAGGCATTGTTCTTGTAAGTCATCAAATTATTCAAACATAGAACATGGGTATTCACACAACTGCCTAGGATCTCGGATTGCGTGATGCACTCTCTACTCCTTCCTTACCTTTCTTTACTTGGGAGCTTGAGACGCCGTGATATTGGGTCTATAGTCAGTTCAGCATGGTCACAGTCATGTCTATCTCGCCCCCGATTGAAGTGGTTCGTGCCCCCGGCTGTTGCACCCCCAATATCCATGTATTGTACAGATCGTACGTTCATGGAAGCACAAGGACGTTTGCGAGAAAGCGCCTTGGAATGTCTTGCATTATATGGGATGCCGCCATCACTACAGGATGACGAACAAGCTTACATCCAATATCAGGCCATTCTGCCTGGTTTGTCCCCTGCTGGGATGTTGGGACAGTCACATTCATATCAAACACCAACGTCTCCCATGCAAATTCCTGAAGCCAAGCGTCTGATATATGATTCCGCTAAGCTCGCTCGGCTGGACACCCTGTTGCAAGAGCTGAAAGCAGGTGATCACCGAGTTCTAGTGTACTTCCAAATGACTCGGATGATGGATCTTATGGAAGAGTATCTTATTTTCCGACAATACAAGTATTTGCGGCTGGACGGATCATCGAAACTGGAAGACAGAAGAGACATGGTCATTGACTGGCAAACAAAGTACGTCCAGCAGCAATCTTCATGTAGGAGTCGAAGTAACTTTGAGCAGGCCAGACATATTCGTGTTCTTACTGAGCACACGAGCTGGCGGTCTTGGTATCAACCTCACTGCTGCAGACACCGTTATATTTTACGATCACGACTGGAACCCTTCAAATGATGCTCAAGCGATGGATCGTGCTCATCGTCTCGGACAAACTCGCCAAGTGACTGTGTATCGGCTCATTACTCGTGGTACTATCGACGAAAGGATCGTTCAGCTGGCCAGAGTCAAAAAAGACGTAAGGTTTCTTTCTTATAATTTCCTCCATTGATTCGCTCGTACAGGTGCAGGACATAGTTGTAGGGAACAAAACATTTACGGATGTGGCCAAGCCTAGTGAGATCGTACAGCTGTTGCTTAATGATGAGCAGTTGGCTGGCCTGGATACTTCCTCTACCAAAACACTCGCTGGTGATGACCAGGTCTCAGGAGGAAACGAAGGGCGGGAACCTATAAGAGACTTATGGAATGATGAAGGGGACGATTTCTTCCGACAAGCTGTCGTCCCCATCGGTGGTGATGTTGCTGAGGATGAGAACGGGTTGTCCATCTCTTCAAAGGGAAAGAGAGCCAAAAAATCCACACGAGGTCCTAGGAAGTTAACTGGCAAAAAACGGTCTGGAACAGTGACTGAAACAGCATCACCTGGCGAGGACTGAGCATCGCATCCACCTTCTTGCATTTATTTGTAGATCACCTCCAATTACTGTACGAGTTCTGCTAATATTACATGTGCATTTGTAACGTGACTCACAACCGAAAACAACCGCGACTCGATGATATTTGTCGACGCGTTTCCTCATGCCAATCAGCCTAGACCACTAAAAGAAGTTATCATCCTATAGCCATACCCACATCTCTCGCGACTTTGAATACAGCATGCCTAAGAAGAAGAAGTCGCAGCTGAAGGCTCCTCCACGTGGATTTAGTACCACTTCTGTGCCCAAAAAGATAACGGATGTCCAAGACGCTACTTTGGAACCTCCTGGTAACGATGAAGAAATTAAAGCTCAAGATGTGCGGCCAGAATCGGTCGAGCCTGTTGCAGAGAAAGAAGACATTCAGTCTCTGCAAAAATTTGTGGAGAAAGAAATAATACGGTAGATTTATTGATTATCATATTCATGCCCTCAACTCACTCGATCCTAGAACACTTAAAGTGAGTTGTTGCCATCGTATTCAGAATTCAGATATGGAACGTTGACCGTCTTCTAGGCTATCGAAGTAGACAGACGCTATACAGCAACACTCCCAACCTTAGAAGTGCAACCTGCTTTGATCGAACGTTTGTTGGCTATCGCATCTGAAAGCGATTCCTTTGACGGCAGGCTCGACGGTGAGATCAGCTGCGTCATTCGAGAAATAGTGCTTATATCTGCCAGTGAAGAGACCTGAACCCGAGGAAAAAATACTTCCACGCTTGGGAATTACATACGGAGTTCTTCGACGTCTGGGTTTCGCAGAATCCACAGTCGATAGATGTCTACGTGCAATTGCAGGATATGATTTGGATGAAGCATACTGCTGGGTATGTCTTTATGCATTACAATAATCTTTGTCGCGAATTTGACAGCTTTACACTAATTGTCCACTCGAAGAGTTGGAGTGTATACACAGTTTGTGTCAAAAGACCGTTTTCTACTATCTGAAACTCGTACAGCTCTTGCGGAGGTCCCCAACGAACCCAAGACTCCCATTACTCCTAAGATGGCTGAAGTCCGCACTCCACAAACCCCAGTAACACCTAAAGTCTTGCATCGCCCAACCTCACATACTGAAGTCAGGGTGCCCTTGGATGAACCTTCATTGACATCAGCAGAACACGATCATGCAGAAATGAAGGCTCGTATCCTCAGTACTTTGAGCAGTGACAGCCCACCCGAATCTGACTCGGATTTCTCCGAGGTGGAACATCCCAATATGCAATACGCTCGCCTTAAGGTCGCCCTCGACGATGTGCTGGCTGTTTCTGGAGTGAAACGCGTTTCAAATGCACAAACGTTGCGCGGGCAAATGGAAAGCCTAAAAAAGAATCTCTTTTTTGACCGCCAAGAAGCCGAAGCTTTATACCATCTGGAACGAGAGAAATCTTCTCGGCTCCCACCTCATCAAAGCCAAGTTGTACACAAGAAAAAGCAACGACCTCCAAATATTGACCCATCTCTTCAAACCCATGTGTCAACCACCGATGACATTTTTTCCGACGACACAGATGTTGGTTTATTCGACATTCTAGAACCATTATCGACTCTTGAAACCGGTAATGAAGGGACAGTCATTCGGATTCGAGATATGTCGCTTCCCAAGCACTGGTCCGGCCGTACACCCAAATTATTATTATCCGATTTCATTTTCAAATCAGACCGTTATGCAGCAGCCAGTTATACCATCGTATCTGGCAGTAGTCGGGCCAAGAGGGCTTCTATTAGCATCAGATGGAACAGCAAGAAAACGCAAGAGTGGAGTATGGTAGATATTGCTTGTTACGACGAAGGACAAGCAGAGCAGTACATTGCAACTGTTGCTTTACATGCCCTGACGCATACTCCAACCGAAGGTTTTGCCTCCCTGTCTGGTGGTCCAAGCACTTCCTTCAGGTTGCTGCCTGGCATTTATCGTGACTTGTGGGACGAACTTGAAGAAACAAGAAAAGTAAGGGACGAGACGATTAATCGAGAAATTTGGAATAACCTGAAGTCAATCCTTAAGGAGAAACACGAATTCGCTGCGAAGGTTGGCTCTTCCCTCGTCTTCATATATCGTGTTCAACCACAATGCGCAGATGGACAATAAAGTAGCAAAACAAGTGTTGGAATCAGGGTCCCTCCGTATACCTGCCTCCTCGTCTCATGTATCTGGTCTGCATGTGGAGCAGATTGCGAGTGCTTTTCAATCAAGAGTAGCCAGCTCTAGCTATCAAGATATGCTGGTTTGTACTTTGCTAATCCCGCTCTATCTTCTTACATACAGCAGGTGCATCGGAGGAATTTGCCCATCTGGCAGTACCGCGATGAAATCCTACGAACATTGAGCCATTCCCAGGTCTTGGTCTTGAGCGGAGAAACCGGATGGTTTGTTGGGATTTAAAATGCATTTTGACACACTAACTACTCTTAGCGGGAAATCTACTCAAGTACCAAATTTCATCCTCGAAGACATGTTAGCACATGAGAAATCTTGCAAAATTTACTGCACAGAGCCACGACGCATATCAGCCATTTCGCTCGCCCAACGTCAAGTGTCTCGTTTTTCTTGTTCCTGCATCTGAAGTCCCTTCAGGTGTCTCACGAGAGTTAGGTGAACTACCGAACGCACTCGGCACGAATTCTCTCGTTGGGTATCAGATTCGCTTAGCCAGTGAAACATCGAAGAACACTTGTTTGACGTTTGTCACCAACGGAATAGCATTACGAATGCTCGAGGGCGGCACAGGACCTGATGGGCAGGGTACTGCTTTCGATGAAGTGACTGTAAGTTACTGTACACATCCTAAGCAATATTCTGATACATTCTGGTAGCATATCATCATTGATGAAGTGCGTCCTCATGACCTAGTGACTATTGTCTGCCTATACAGAATTACAGGTTCATGAGCGGACGATAGAGTCGGACTTCCTCCTAATCGTTTTAAAAAGCTTGCTGGTGCAGAGAGCCGACCTCAAGTGAGTGGACTTGCATTCTGTCGAGCTTTGCTGAACAGTCTATACAGAGTCATTCTTATGTCGGCCACTGTCGATGCAGACAAGATAGCACAGTTTTTTGGAGGCTGTCCCGTTTTACATGTTCCAGGACGAACCTTTCCTGTTGAAGTTCGATATTTGGAAGACGCAGTGGACTTTGTGGCATGGTCGATAGACGAAGACTCGCCTTATGCCAGACGTCGTATGTTACTTCTTTTGTTGGGGATGGGAAACTCATCGAGCTTAGAACACGACAAGTTCTACAATGGAAAGAACAGGATCGACTGGTCTGAAGACCTCGCCGTTGGAGATGATGAAGATCTCGATAACGCGGTAGATGATGTAAAACTAGAAAAACGGTATTCATCGTCCACCGCCACCACTATCAACCTCCTTGACGAACGACTAATTCCGTACGATCTCATCATCAGATTGCTGGAGAAGATATGTTTTGAGGATACATCTTACGCTGCTTTTTCGGCAGCCATCCTGATTTTTATGCCTGGTTTAGCCGAAATTCGCCGACTAAATGACCTTGTGGCAGAGCATCCGTTGTTTGGCACGGAGGACTTCAGAGTTTACACGTTGCATTCAGCAATCACCATCGAGAATCAGGGCGCAGTTTTTGAGATCCCGCCGTCTGGTGTTCGTAAAATTGTCATTGGTGCGTTGGAATGTAAGCTTAACTCATGCTGAAAGCTCCGATTAATAGCCACGAACATCTGCGAGACTGGAATCACAATACCCGACTGTGTTTGTGTTATTGACTCGGGCAAGCACCGCGAGATGAGGTCTGCTTCTCATGCGTACGCCTGTTAGCATTGATGCTTTGCTAGATTCGACGAAAAACGTCAGATAAGCCGTTTGGTTGAGACTTTTGTTGCGAAGAGCAATGCTGCTCAGCGGCGTGGGCGTGCAGGGCGTGTTCAGCCTGGACTTTGTTTCCATTTATTCACAAAATTCCATCATGACAATCAGGTGAGTTCAAAGCTTTGGCCATTCCTCGACCCACATTAGCAGATGGTGGACCACCCTTTGCCAGAGATGTTACGGTTAAGTCTGGCAGACTTGGCACTTCGTATCAAAATCATGAAAGTTAATTTAGGATCAAGCATCGAAGACGTTCTCCTGCGTGCTATGGATCCACCCTCGTCTGTAAACATTCAAAGAGCAATTTCTATGCTTGTAGAAGTTTGTCCTACATTTCTTGTCCTTGTTCTCACTGAAACCACTCAGGTTCGTGCCCTCACAACGGCCGAGGAGTTAACTCCGTTGGGGAGGAGACTAGCAGCGATACCTACGGATGTTCACCTTGGAAAGTTCTTGTTGATTGCAACCATATTCCGCTGTTTGGACCCAGCTCTTACCATTGTGGCGACGTTGAATTCGAAATCACCCTTCGTTACACCGTTTGGACTTGAGCAAGAAGCAGATCGTGCCAAGAGCTCTTTCCGAACAGGTTTAGTGTAATGAGATGTGTCTAGCCTTCACTGACTTCCGATAGATAATTCTGATTTTTTGACGGTTCATAATGCATTTTCGATGTGGCGTCGAGCATCTGTCAACCCTGGAAATGCCCGGAAGTTTTGTCGCACTAACTTCCTGAGTCACCAAGTAAGAGGAATTAGACCAATGCTTGACACTCAACACTCATCTTTTAGAACTTACAGCAGATTGAGGAATTGCGACAACAGCTACTTGGCTATCTCATTGATTCGTCTTTTGTTCACGTTGACAAGTCGTTTGTGCGAGAGCTTGCCAAGTAAGTCCCGCTGTTGCATCTTTAACAGAACTGATACACAGCAGAGTGAGATATAGCCGCAATCGCAATCGATTCGTGACAGTCCCTCCTGAACTTGATTGTAACTCCAGTAATCATGCGCTTCTGAACGCTGCTCTTGCTGCTGGCTTGTATCCGAAGATACTAGTAGTGGACCCCATCAACGGGCAGATGCGAACCATCTTGAATAATCAGCAAGTCTCTTTTCATCCAACTTCAGTGAATTTTGGAAGGAAAGCGAGTGACATGGGTTCGCAGCAGCTTGCTTACTTCACTCTGATGTATATTTTTTATGGGAGCTATTCGCATGCTTATAACACCTTCAAGGCACTCGAAGAAGCTGTATGCTTGGGAGACGGGACCCGTTGATGACTTGGCTCTAGTGTTACTTTGCGGGGAACCCGAATTCAAGGTCAGATCGTAAAACATGTTACTCATCTGTTGACATCTCAGTGCAGCTAATCTCAGAAGGACTATTCATCGACCGCAGAGTCAGATACCGAGTACCGCCCAGGTCTGGGGTTGCATTGAAATATCTCCGGTCTCAACTGGGGTCTATACTGGGCCAACAATTTCGTGGCAAGCCATTAGCTGAATCACAGGTCCTGTGGAACGATACGGCCATGCTTGTGCTTAGCAAAACCAGAGTTCCTGTGGCAGAGGAAGAGTCGGCATTTCAAACAATCGCTCAGAATTGATTCGAGACGAGACATGTTGGCATAGAAAGACATATGACATAGCTATCTACTCTTCATCTTCATCATCACCTGTTCCGCTGCTCAGATGCATGAGTATCCGCAAAGAGGAGTAATAGATATTCATACGCGATGTTGTAAAACCTCAATTGATAGTTGTCTTTCGAAGACGCGACGACACTGTCACAATGTCAGCTAGATACAGAACGGAAAATATAAGCAAACCGGATCCAGTCTCGAAGGCTATTCTTCTTCAAGAACTTTTTGGTGAGGTATTTGAGATAGCGTTTTGAGAACGAGATATTGCATGTGACGGTGATTTTAGTATTCCCTGCGCACCGTCAGTTGTAGACAAAATAGGAATTATATGTACCATCTCGATGAACCTTGACGCTGTCGCCCAACTGACCGGCCTTGCCCTCGACTTTTATGCGGTCGTGGAGGAATTTCTCAAATTCTGCACCATCGAAGACGCCATCGGCAGCAGGCTTTGAATAGTCGATTATAAACCTGTGCTTTGAGGCCGTCTTGCCTGTTGCTGCCTTGGGCTAAGAAGAGGTAAGCCTACTGAGAAGGTAACTCAGCAAAGCGATACCATTTTTTATGGGTGGTAGTGAGAAATAAAGTTTCTGTGTAGGACCAAACACTGGTACACATGGATATATGTCGTCCGCACAGATCGAAGGCGACTATTCTATAAAACCGCAGCAATCCACGCCGGTGTTGGACACCTCGCAATGGCCTCTTTTGCTGAAAAATTATGATAAGCTCCTCGTACGTTCAGGCCATTTCACGCCAATTCCCTCAGGCAGCAATCCCCTCAAACGCGACATCACTTCATATATAAAGTTTGGCGCTCCACTCGTTCATGGAATACTTTTATAATTTGTCCAGGTCGGGCGTAATCAATCTGGACAAACCTTCTAACCCTTCATCACATGAAGTCGTTGCTTGGCTTAGGCGTATGCTCAGAGTCGAAAAAACGGGCCACAGTGGCACGCTGGATCCAAAAGTCACTGGCTGCTTAATAGTCTGCATAGATCGAGCAACACGGCTCGTAAAATCCCAGCAAGGAGCAGGTTAGTAAAAAAAATTGCAAAGAGAGGCGTCCAGGCCTAACATATGAACAGGAAAGGAGTACGTATGCGTTCTTCGTTTGCATGCATCTCTTCCTAGTCCTACTGCTCTCCCCCGAGCACTACAAACTTTAACTGGTGCACTCTTCCAGCGTCCGCCTCTTATATCTGCTGTAAAGCGTCAGCTTCGCATTCGTACAATTCACGAGTCAAAATTGCTCGAATTTGATGAAAAGCGTAACCTTGCCGTTTTTTGGGTTTCGTGCGAAGCAGGCACCTATATTCGAACGCTTTGTGTTCATCTTGGTTTGCTCCTTGGAGTCGGTGGCCATATGCAGGAACTTCGGAGGGTTCGCAGCGGGGCAATGTCTGAAAGCGATGACATTGTCACCATGCACGACGTCTTGGATGCCCAATGGATGTATGATAACAATCGTGATGGTCCGTTTGCCATCCTCGCATGTCCTTCGCTTTCTTATTTCTCGCAGAATCTTACTTGCGCCGTGTCATTCGTCCTCTCGAATCTTTAATGGTCGGATACAAGCGTATTGTCGTTAAGGACAGCGCCGTTAATGCTGTTTGCTATGGTGCAAAACTCATGATACCAGGTCTGCTTCGATACGAAGCTGATATATCTGTACATGAAGAAGTAGTCTTGATGACCACAAAAGGTGAGGCGATCGCTCTCGGTATTGCCTTGATGTCTACTGTGGAACTCGCGACGTGCGACCATGGCGTTGTAGCGAAAGTCAAACGGTGCATCATGGAGCGAGATACATATCCGCGACGGTGGGGTCTCGGTCCTGTGGCTCTACAAAAGAAAAAAATGGTAAAGGATGGAAAACTTGGCAAACACGGTGAAAAACTTGAGGGTGTTACTCCTGCAGAATGGAGCAAAGACTATGTTGATTATAATCGCGATGTGGTTCGTCATTCCTTATATCACGAAGACGATCTTATCAATCTCAGGTTACTGGCCCCTCCTCAACGGCAGTCGTAGAGGAAGTGACGGGAGAAGTCAAGGAACAGACTGAGAGCAAGGAGAAGAAGAGAAAGAGAAAATCCGATGTCGCGGAAGCAGTGGTGGACACAGAGGCAGAACGTGCCGAGAAAAAGCGACGAAAGAAGGAAAAGAAAGAGGGCGAAACGAGTGAAGATGAGGAGGCCCGAAAGGAAAGAAAACGTCTCAAGAAGGAGAAGAAGGCCCAAAAGGCTGTGGAGGAATAGTTTACCAACTGAAATTTTTGGGTATATATTGTCCGACCGAGACATCGAGTCTAAGAAGTGAAACTACTCTATCTCTCTAGGAGACATTAAGATATCCAATATTTGACACCGTATATCCCTCTCATAACAAGAAAGTAGAGATGGCTAGAACTAGAACAAAGGATCCGAAAGAAGCAGTCGACTTGAGTGCGGAACTACCTGGCGCTGACGTAGCTGCTGCAGGAGTGGTTGAGGTTGCGGTGCCTGTGCCGTTAAGAGCGATAGCTAAAGCCTGGAAGGCACTGAAGTTCCGAGGGCTGTCCTCGACGGAGTTCACCGCACTAGAGAAGAATCAGTCTGAGAGAAGGGCTATGATGGACCACGGTACTGACAAAACCATTCCGCTACCACAATGACCTGTCTGGCGACACTAAAAAAGGATCAAATCAGTATATTGCACAACCAGATTGAGTAAATGACTAACAAAAACCCAGATGGGAGACGTGTCGTTCACCGTGATATTGAATATCGTAGTACTGTTGGTGTCTGAGACAGGTTGGAAACCTGAATCGAAACCAACGGTACCGTTGGCATTCAAAGGTCGGCAGGGACTGAGCAACAATCAGTAAATGAAATAGAATCATTCCATACGTACTCGGCAAACGATGATTGGGTTACGGTGTGATTCTTCGGGTAACTAACATGTTGTTATCACAAGCAATCAACCCCTAAGGAGGCAACATACAACTGGAATGAAATAGTGTCACGGGGAGAAGCCGAAACATGCGGGGGATCGAAGGTGGTTCCATTTGCACCAACTTTTACAGTGATGACATTGCCTTGCAGGGACGCTGGTGTGGGAGCTGGTGAACCTGGATATGAGGAATACGTAGTTGTCCAGCCGCTTGTAGACAAAGACACGGCTTGCGTGACAAGGGTAGCTGCAGGGGCAGCAGGAATAGTAATGCCTCCATAAGCAGCAGTAGTGTTACCAGCATTGAGAGCAGCACCTACTGCGAGAGCAGCTTGCTTAAAGTTATCAAAAGAGTTGGCTGCACCCGTCTGACCGCAGTTGACAGCGAAAACCATGCCTTGTCCGCAATGACTGCTGGGTGTGTTTGCAGCCTGATTACAGAAAACCCATATCGGTTGAGACTAACAGTGTGGATCAGAATAGTAGGTACAAGAAGAAGTAATGTGCGTACATCATTGACAGCGATCGTGAAAGTTGGCAAATTGGTTGTTTGATTTGCTTGAACAGGCATGCTGTCAAGTGGTGGGTACATATGAACGAATCAGATGTGGAAACTTACAATCCAGAATCAAAACCTCCGGGCTTAAGACCGCATGGACTGACAAAGTTTTGATAGTGTACGGATGGTGTTTGCAGAGACTTACGATGCAAATGAGCTTTGCGTCACGGCTGAAGCTGTCAGTAAACATAGATCCACTGAGCGGAACTTACAGTGGTTTTTTTGAACAAAGGTAAAGACTACCTGGTCGCCAGGATTGGCGGAGATGGCGTCAGGAGCAAATTGCAAACCACCTTGTCCGACTTGGACGTTGTGAATTTCAGCAAAAGAAAGAGTGGCCAGCCGAAGAAGGAGAAAAGAAAGTAACATAGTGAACGATGAATGAAGGACAGTGAAGGAAAGAAACAAGGTGCGGTCTGCATTATGCTTCACTTGATCTCATTTTATGTTGGCAACCAACTGACATGTGACGTTCGTGGGAAATGATGTGCTATATATAGCTGCCAACCAAGCCGTGACAAACCAGTCCCTTGGATTCACTCCTTTACTTATCTAATTTCTAGTCTGGGCTGGTCCCTCTCATAGGTATCTGTAGAAATCATGTCTTCTCGCAGCAAAGTCGCAAAGCCTCTTCCTCCTTTTGATATCGGTGATGACTATCAACTTCTTCATGCTCTCGGCGAAGGTGCCTATGGAACAGTCGCAGCTGCTCTTCACAAGCCATCAGGACGTCAGGTCGCAATCAAGAAGATCAAGCCTTTTGAGCATACCCTATTTGCTCTCCGCACCCTCAGGGAGCTCAAGTTGCTCAAATTCTTTTCAGAGACTTGCCTCAATGAAAACGTAGGTCAGACGTCCTATTAGCACTCAACTTGACTCCCTATTAGATCATCTCTATTTTGGACATCGTCAAGCCTGCATCGCTCTCTTCGTTCAAAGAGATTTACTGTATTCATTTTCTTCGTCCTCAATGCTTCGCTCTAATCTTTACCAGTCATCCAGGAGTTGATGCAGACAGACCTGCATCGTGTGATACGCACTCAGAATCTGACAGATGATCATTGCCAGGTAAGTGTCACATCGTTGCTATAGTGTCGTCTAATTGGCTTCGAGTATTTTGTGTACCAAACATTGCGGGCTCTCAAGTCTATCCATAGCGCGGACATTGTTCATCGAGATCTCAAACCTGCCAATCTTCTCCTCAACGCAAACTGCGATCTCAAAGTTTGCGACTTTGGTCTTGCCCGCAGTGTCAAAACCAGTGCACTAGCTGCTGGCAAAGATCAAGGGATGATGACCGAGTATGTTGCGACCCGTTGGTACCGTGCTCCGGAGATTATGTTATCGTTCAAAATGTACACCAAGGTACTTACATTCTTCGTTTCATTGTCTTGCGACTCGACAACTTCACAGGCCATTGATATCTGGGCCGTTGGCTGCATTCTTGCGGAACTCCTCACTTCCCGTCCTTTGTTCCCCGGTCGAGATTACAGTCATCAACTTGACCTAATTCTCGACGTGATCGGTAATTGCACAAGGCTTGCGTATTGCTGTGCTGAAATACACCTTGCAGGCACCCCCAGCCTCGACGAGTTTTATGCAATCACTTCTAGGCGCTCGCGCGACTACATACGTGCCTTACCAATTAAGAAAAAGCGGCCGTTCTCAACTCTTTTTCCTAAGGCGTCCAAGGAAGCAATCGACTTCTTGTCGAAGACATTGACCTTTGACCCAAAGAAACGTATGACAGTTGATGAAGCCCTCGAGCACCCTTACCTTGCTGCTTATCATGATCCCGAGGACGAACCCGTCGTAACTCCGCTCAGCCCGTCTTACTTCCAATTCGATAGTGAGTCCCGCCTATCATAAACCTTTATCAAGTCTTATATCCAACAAGTGCACAAGGATGAACTCACTAAAGATCAACTTAAGGAATTGCTTTACAATGAAGTCATGTCTTTTACATCTTCCATCTGATCTGGTCGGGTCATGTAACAACATTACATATCTGCTTTTATTTAATGGTTATCGTGTTCGCTATTGAATGAAGCAAGCACACTCGTAACGGTGGATTTATATATACAATTACAATCAATCCGTTTCACACTCAATCGGTACCCCAGAGCTGACTACCAACGCCGAAATCGCCAAATCGCGACTCGCTGTCTAGCTCCGTTCCGTACATGGTCCGCCTCGGCTCTTCAGAAACTACATTCACAGGAACCTCGGCAGAAGGCGAGTGGGTCAATGCAGCAGGATTGACAAAACCCTCGTGTGAGGATACAGGTGGTGATGATACACGAGTAGGCGACGGCATTGCAAAAGTCTTGAAGATATCGGTCCGGTTGGGATTGTCTATGTAACCGTAACGGCTTGTCGCAGCAGGCGTAGGCGAAGGTGGTGGTTCGGGGTAGGAGAAATTGGCTGCTGCGAACATGCCTGGTCCAGGAGTTGGGGGGACAACCAAATATGGGCGATTGTCGGTCGCATTTTGGTTGTTTGCGACTTGCCGAGTGGGAGATGCCGCAGCACGATAAAAATCGGGCAGTGGTGTAGTCGGGGGAGGCTGATCCACTATAGTATCCAAGGAGAATGTGCTGTAGACGCGGGGAGGAGTTCGAACACCGTCATCTACTTGGTTCGACGACGATGCTTGTTCCTGATCAATACGAAGCCGCTTTTTGCTGGGCCTGACAATCCGCTTGGCAAGTTCAGATTCTGACAGATCGTCCTGGTGGTCCTCTTCTACAAGCCCGGTTATATTGCTAGCAGTAGAGTCTCGTTGACGCTTTCCTAGCATAGTGGGAGCAAAACCAGGATGAGGAGGTGTCGATGGTCTTTCCGTTGATGACGATGGGATTGGAGAACCTAGGCTAGAGCTAGTGTCAGCGGCCGTTGTTCAAACCGATAGATAACAACATACGCCAGGCGGTGATCCGTCAACGTTGAAACTTGCTCCTTCAGATGCTGAATTTCTGTTTCTTTGGTAGTGGAAGAACCGACTACTGCTTTAAGGTCTTCAACTTCTGTTGTTAGCGCATTAACTTTCTGTTGCAGTGTACCAACATCTGCAACTTGAGACTTTACGCTAGCAAGCTCTGTCTTGAGACTTTGCACCTTTTCCAGTTCTGCCTTGAGAGAATGGACTTGTTCGAGCAAAGGCTGCAACTAGTGGTGATTTAGAACTCGTGAACGATTTCAAGGGTAACACGCATACTGCATCAGCTATCCGTTGATCAATTTGAGTGATATCATTCCTTGCCTGGTCCTGTAAAGCTGGAGTCTGATGATCGATCTGATCCTTGGGGGAGGGGGGGAGAGATGCGGATAGGCCGTGGCTACTGTCTATGAAGATAGCTCTAAGCGATCCAAAAATCTCAGAATGAACTTACTGGGAAGATTATTCTCTGTCTCTGCTAGCAACGATGAGAAGAACACACGGAACGACAGGGTCGTGCACACCTTCTTCGATAATTGTTTCCTCAATCGGTTTGATGGACTTGCTTGTCCTGCTCTTCTTTCCCTTCGAATAGTTAGCGGACCTTGTGACGGCTCTAGCACCGGTGCCACCAGCAGCCACAGGTCTTCCTACTCCAAGTCTCTTCTGGGTTTCTTTTGCCTTTCGTGTTCGCTGGGAAGTTGGCTCTGGCTCTGGCCGATGCGCTTCTTCTGCGTCCTGATTCTCTTCATCGCCTTCTTCTTCAACATCATGGACGATGGCAGAAGAGATTCGGGTCGAGGAGTTGCGAGTAGACCGACGAGACACAGCACGAGTGCGGGGTGAGGTGTTTGGCTTGCTATGCAAAGAAAGTTCAGCGTTCTTGGACAGGAAGAGGGAAATAACCTCGTTTCGATCAAAAGGTCTATGAGAGCGTCTGATTTCAAATTGGCCTTGACGCCGTGGTCCTGAAAGACAAGTTAGTTTGGAGCTGAGGTTGAGCGTGATGAGCTACTTTGCAAAGCTCTGGAAGACTGCTCAGATAAAATAAAAGAAAGACGAGATTTACTTTGCAATTCGGATCTTCGCATCGACTCGAGCGCTTTTCTATCGAGTACCATGATGGTGAATTCAACCAAAGTGTAAGGGCACGTGACATGCCGTCATAATAACTACAACGTTCCGATTCGGGAAAGATCATGAATGAGGCTGTCTAGATACCGACGATCCACATCATCAGATGGCCCGTCAATGGGATCCCATTTCTTATGCTCAATAAATGCCCATTTCCATCTCTGTTCGACCTGGGGGTCAGGCAAGCAGCGTGTTATTGAAGGCACTTACCAGATAACGAATGAGCTGTTTATCTGTTGGCAGCACAGTCTGCCACTCTGCTGAATGAGTGTCTGCTAGCGCTGCAGTACAAAATATTCTGTAAGAGTCCAATGCGTACGATCCTGTTCCAGGCAGATGCGAGATTGGCGTGGGAGGGTATTTCGTGGCTTTCAAGTTTTTGGAGGCATGCAGTCGAATTGCCAGTCTTGACCTTCGATTGTCCATCGTCGAGGGCGGGTCTTGGATGTACGCTTTTGAGAGCTTTACAAGTCGTTTTGATCGTATGTTCTGAGTGCCCAATGGCTTCAACAAATCAACCAAGGCCTGCTCACTAGCACAGGATAACGACCAAGGTGATGGCCACTCTGCTAGAATTTTCCAGAAAACAGGCAGTGCTACCTTGGCTTACCAGAAAGTGAGCTATGTTATTGTCAAAACAACAAGTACCTGAGGTTTTATTGAGCAAAGTCACTGCGACTAGGAGTTTCCAGGGATCGTGAGCGACAATTTCTGTCACAGGGTGAGCATTCTACAGCTTGGACTCAAATAGGAGACCTTGGATGAGCTGCGGTTTAACTTGAGAAAGTCGATTGTAAATGAAATGGCATGGTTTTTCGCAAGAAATGTTCTCGGTAGAACAACTACACGATTCCATAAATGATTTAATGATTGCATATTCACGTGATCGCGCTCAAGGTTGAACTACTACATCTTTCAAGAAACCAACTAAACGTGATGGGTTTCTGTCGCCATTGCGGAGAATTCATACTGGAAAAGGTGCGCTGTAGCAAGTGTGGAGGCTCTGTAGCTGGTGAGCATCGTGGAAACTCCGATCTTGCTTGAGCACTGAGCACTCAAAACAGCTCCGACCGTGACTTTCAACCCTTCGGAAAGGAAAGATCGTTGGTCAAAGACTTATGCAGTCAACAGTTACTCGTCTTCAAAACAGCCACAGTCCAGATCTGCTTCACCTACCAAACGCTTTCCTCGTCCATTATCTACTTCCAACAGTTCGTCAACCATAGCTGATCCAGGCATTTCAAGCCGTGTTTCAGCTCATATAGCAAATGTCTATCAGATCCGCCCTTCTTCTACTCGTTCTCCTATCATGCCTGCACCCGAGAAGGACATACTACCCTCTCCTTCTCACAATGGACTCGCAAAGGTTTATGGATCTGTCCTCCAATCAAAGGATACTCTCAGTTCATATGCATGTTCCAAGTGTTCAACTGTTTTCCCTCCTGACGCCACCATATATCCTGATCCCCGTCCATCGACCTCTCTCTCCTCCCCTTCTTTCCTTTGTCGCCCGTGTTTCACCGAAAACGGTGGAACAAAGGGTATCTGTCCTGGCTGTTCCCGACCTGTCTTGACCCTCAAAACTGAAGGCCAATTCATTGAAACGGCAGGTGTTTATTGGCACAAGAAGTGCTTCAACTGTGACGGTTGTTCCAAAAACGTGGGCAACTCTCCAATGGTTGATCTTCTCGGTCGTCCCTCGTGTCCTGACTGTTTCGCGGCTTGTCTCAACCGTCGCACCCCCCGGAAGTCTGCAACGGCAAGTCCTATCGGCAATATCGGTGGCATGAGCATTGGCTCGAAAAGTCGTGAAGGTAGTCCGGCCATCGATGAACTAGAAAGTCGCTTGGGCATCATGAAAGCAAAATCCCCGAGCCCCGAGCCCATTTCACGTGTCGGAAGGACTAGTCATTCCCCCCAGTTTGCTAACAAAGGCAGTCCAGTCAGGACACACATTTCACATCGCAGCTTTTCTCCTGCCTCTTCGCCCAGAGCACATGACCACAGACTTCAAAGTCCTCCTTATCCTATAACAGGGTCTGTGCTTCGCCCCTCCACTCCTGACTTGGTATCAGACGTCTCAGATACAGCAACTCATTCGTCTGGACCAGATTCACCACCCGGACTTGCTGATTTTCAGTACGGTGGCAATAAAACTCGGACTGACTTATTGCGCGACTTTGCGGATACAGATCTAAAGGAGAATTATCCAAGCACACCGACCAAAGTCCTTCCAACAGTGTCATCCAAGGCAATACCACCCTCTAGCAACTGTGCCAGGTGTCATCATAATCTTTTTGCTGTCAACAAATCATCTCATTACGTTACCCTTCCTGACGATCTTGACGCTAACATTATTCAAACGTTCCATGCAGAATGCTTTAAGTGCTCGGTATGCGACAGACCTTTCGCAGGAAAAGGCAAAACTCAGGCTCCATATACGAAGGGTGAGCGAGGTCCATGTCACTTGGAGGTGGGCAATGTTCCCTATTGGTCATTTTCATGCTGAATTAATTAGTGTGCTACAACTACCAACTCTGTGTCAAAGGGGAAGCTTATCACTCAGGCTACATCTGTTCCATCAATCAAAAGCGAAATTCCTTTTCGCCGATCTCAAGAGAACCATACGTCTCCGTTCTCTAAACCCGGCGGTAGTTGCCCTGCATGTTCGAAAAGAGTATTTCCGATGGATAGAGGCGTCATACCAGGACCACAGGGAACGAGATGGCACACAAATTGCCTAATCTGTGGCGGCAATTCGAAGGGCCAAATGAGGAAGAAAGGCATGCCGGGTTGTGGAAAACGGTGTGACAGCAATGCAAGGTATATCGAAGGTGTTGCGTGGTGTGTGGAATGCTCTGTAAGCGGCAACTACTTCATATATAACATATTCTTCATATTTTCCAGCTTCTGCTTCCTCCATTTAAGCGTGGTGGTTCTCCGCAAGGATCGCCGACACGCTCAACAAGCGGCATGGCTGCACAGTATACCGGAACGACCACTCTGGCACGCCAGTTCACAGGAATGGGCACAGCAGAGGGCGCTCTGCTGCGACAGATGACTGGTGGCGGACTCAGTCCAACTCGGAGCCTTAGTCCTACGAAACAGCTTAGCACAAGACCTCGTCCCAAAAGTGTTGTCGCTATGAGGTCAGGTCGGTAGATTAGATAAGATTAAGTAGTACGGTTGTCAAGGTGTCGTGGAAGAACATTTGACTTGGACTTGACTCTCAGTTTATTTGAATTTCCATTGCTGCAGGACACCTTTCTATCTGGCCAGCCGGGCTGGACTGGCTACCTTTCACTTTTCTCAATGACGGATGCCTTCATCCCAAGGGCTGTCGTCGGTTTAGCCCTTAGTAACGATGTGGCAGTATGTCTACCCATTCATCAGTTAACACAGTCGTTGAATCACGAATAGACTGAAAGTCTGTTATCAGATATCCCGCTGTTCTCCGTCGGATTGTTGGCACTGGGCGTTTCTACCTTCTCTCTGGTTATGAGGCGAATCAATTTGTACGATTAGTGTTGATGAGCAATCTTGAAAGCTTGATGTTTTCTTTGTTAGGCTTGCAATCCACCTTTATACGTCCGCACTTTTGGCATTTGCTGCAGCCATCCTGGACCTCAGCCAAATTCTTTCTCGTGGTCCTGCGAACGTCGATAGGGGTGCCGACATTGGCGGTGTAACAGCAGGTCTTATCAATACTCGTGAAGTGGGGCTTGCCTTATCATTCGGTTTTCGTTTCTTGTACTTCTGGACATTTGTCAGCGCGCGTCCTAGAGGCGAGCCACCACTTTCTCCCTCTCAAGACAATAAAGAGCATCCTCATTCGGGAGGACACAGCGCTGATTGGAAAAAATGGGGTTTCTTGGGCTTTACCCTGAAATGGAGTCTTCTTGGTTGAGTTGTCGTGGATCCTCGTGCAGATCAAAGCTAATATGAATGATTCTAGCCCTCACGATATCCATTCCAATCTTGCAGATCATCTGGCGTATCGCCCAGAGACGATTCGGCATTATCTATATGGTAGAGTCTACGATAGAGATTGTGGTTTCTGCTCTTTTCATTCTTAAAATTGTACTAAATCTATTTCTGTCCTCGTGGCGACCACTTCGTTTCTATTTGGCACCTCTTGCAGCGCTAGGCCTCAACCTGGGTATTGGAGTGGGAGACTTGATCCTTTGTGAGCTCGTTTACGATGCTTGGCCATTTACAACACTAACCGTGGCCAGTCGCCTTTTCTGAAACTACTTTGGGTCGATTTCTTCAAGCAGTGGAAGTCTACATTCTCATCCTTTTTCTTCTTATCGCCGCGTTTTACAAAGTTGACGGCGGGGCACAAGCAAGCAGGTCTAGGAGGAGTCGAGGAATGTCATCTTTCACGAATTTTTGGGAAAAGCCTGGAGAGCCTTCACCGCCCGACCGTAACCCTGACGCTGTGGTTATTGGTCAGGCCTTTTCCTCTGAAGACGAAGTCCAAAGACCAACTTCCACGGTTTCACGCATTGGGTCTTGGATTCTGTCTCGTAATCCTCCTCAACGACCAGTCAACAGTCCACTGGGACAAGTGAGCGACTTGGAGAAGGGCTCTGCGATAGTACAACAGGCCATGGTTGGAGACGAGGCTACCAAATCCGAACAGCAGGACTCTCCACAGTTTTCTGTATTTCAGTCCCTTTCTCTCGCAGGTGGTGCATCTGAACGTCCAACTAATGACACATCGATCTCTTCTTACTATGCACTTGAACCTCCTTCTCGATTTTCGTTTCTTCAGTTAACCTCCACGTCAGGGGAGGGTTCGGATTCTCCCGTTTATGGCCTGGATGGAATTATCGGTGGAAAGGCAGAAGAGCCTTCCGAAGACTTCACTGTCGTGCGGCCTGAGCGCAGTAGTTTGTCTTCCTTTGATGAGCTACTTCGCCAGCAGACTGAGCTCGACAAAAGCATTGCCGCACTGAAGTTGTTCTCCCCGGAAAATTCGGCCCCTTTGCTCGGAATTCCTCAGCCAGCGTCCCCTTCGACGAGTAAGGCTCCACCGTTTAACCGTACTTATAGTATCTCGACGAATTCGCGTATTGATTCGGCGTCTGCTCGCAGCGAATTTTCGCTGAGCGTATTCCCAGAACCGCCAGCTGCGGAAGAAAATGCAACCTCTGTTTCTCGGTCACGCTCATCTCGCGCTACGGTGCGGGCTCCAACTCAAGACCTCCCTTCTATACCCAGCTCACCAAATCAACCAGGAATCTTTCACAAATATGATCCTGCAGTCACACAATATGAGATTACGTCTTTCATAGATGGTGGGTAGCTGTAACGAAGCTGATACGATTTATCTAACGTTTTGTGTTAGATTTGACTGTTCCTGGCAATACGCAAGCTCAATATAACATCCCACGGAGCTCGGAAGATGCCATGTCAGACGAGCCTGCAGATGTATCACCTGCAGGCACAGCTCCCAGCTTGCGTCCGATCTTGCTGGCATCGTCGATGCCGTCAGTAGCATCTGTCCCTTCTACTGGGCCAATCTCCTCGAATGTGCTTGAGGCCCCATTGAGCCCCCAGCCGACTCTGCGGCCATTTATCTTGGGTAGTACGACTGCAGTTCCAAGGACACCCGGTTTTGTGCCCGTTGGATCTCGTGGGCGAGCGCGTTCTGGGTCTGCATCTACTCCGCGTCGACTGAACATCAGTGTTCCACGACAGATACAAGACGAATCTCAGACGCCCGGCGCGTTTGAGAGGCCACGTGCGCCGCCTTCGATATTGCCGGAATAGGAAAGAGAACGTCACTGGCAGTTGTATGATATCATCGAATTGTATTTTGATAGAAAAGACTTTGTAAATGATCGGAGCTGCTCAATGGCATTCCCAGACTACTACGCAATTTTGAGCATCCCGAGCGTGAGTTTCTCAACTTGCACGACATCCTCTAACACACCCAGTCTGCCAGCGAAGACCAGATAAGACAGGCATACAAGAAGGAGTCGCTCAGAACACATCCTGACAGACTGGCCAATGCTACGCCAGAGGAACGCCAGCGAGCAACGGAAAAGTTTCAGGCAGTTGCAGGTGAGCAGCACTACATCTTGGTACTGTTGACTTTATTTCATAGACGCGTACTATGTTCTAAACGATAAAGCCAGGCGTCGGGAATACGACGTGCTCTACAGTTCCAGACGGCGAGAGCGCACAGATGACCCTACATCCTCCTCTGGGTTCTTTAACCAATTCGCTGGCATGTTTGCTGGCAATACAGCCAATGCTACAGAAGAAAGGCCAGACGCTGAGCGAGTCTTTACGGACGTGTTCGAAGAGGTCAGAGCATTTCTTCATACCCACCCTTTGCTCAACGTTTCCCAGTTGTTGCGGCCAGAAGTTGAACGACGTGTTCGCATTTGGTCTTGGATAGGTGCACTCTCTGGCGTTGGTCTAGGTTTTATTATTGCCAATCTGCCTGGCGCCCTGCTTGGTGCGGTTGCAGGCAATCGCCTCGGCGCCATTCGAGATGCCAAGGGCAAGAGTGTTGCAGCTGTTTTCAGCGAGTTGGGCGGCAGCCAGAAAGCCGAGGTGAGTGCAGCTTTGCAGCAACTTCACAATATGATCGGTGACACAGGTCCTTCGCGCTTTGGCAATGAAAGTGCTTGGCTCCGCTCTGTAGCATTTCATCTGATTTAATCTACATTATTCTGTTTTCTGGTACTTTCAGATGTACACTATTTCTTTTCTGAAGCTAGATAATATGATACACAACCGATTCAGCAAGAAAGCAAAGATCATTCTTCAGTGCCACATATCGCCAACCTGGCAGTCATCCAACACGGCTGTGTGTTGAGACTGCAGATTAGAAAAGTCCTCGATGCTTCCGGCACCGTTCGCCATCGCTAGGCTGAGTGCCGCAAGAGCTTTTTCGGAGCGTGACGCAGACAGGTCCAATAAATTTGAGCGCTGGGGTGATTTTAGGCAGGCTACAGACCGCATCCGGCTGCGGAGCGAAATGAGAGAAGAGTTGGTAGACGAGGACGTCGCACGAGACACTGATGGAGTGAATGTCGACGAAGCAGATGATGCAGACAGAAAAGGCTTCTGCGAGGCTTCATCATCCGAGCATGATTTCTCGCTCTCGTGCCGACTGTGCATGGTTTCAAGAGAATGCGCTCTCTTGTGACGTGCGGAGAATACCTCGGAAACGTCTTCAGCAACAATCTGCACGTCTTCGCCATCGTCAGACTCGTCGGAATGAACACAACTTTTTAGCACATTCAGATGTGCCCTTTTCTGCCCTCTCTTCTGCGCGTCCTTGACTTTCGAGAATGCCTCTGCTCTAGATCTAGAGAGTTCATAATCACGCATACGCCGGACAAAACCTGCATCAATGAGGTCTCGAATCAACCAACAGGGTGGCAAGCCTACCTTCACCGTTTTCTGTGATGCTCTTCGATAAAGCGACAAATGCTTCTGATTGCGAAGCAGGTTCGCTCCTCGGAAGAGGCAATGTAAAGTCGAAGGAAGATGAGAAATTGCAAGCAGAATGTCTGCGGTCCATATTTCGTTCATAGTCTCGAAAAAGATGAAACTCGGCAGAAGTAGTTGCCAACGAAGGCTTGTGTGTTGGCGAATTTCGATTGGAGTGGGGCTGCGTAGGATTCAGAGTATGGCCATGCGCTGAACGCGGTTCGTTGCTCACAGAAGACCCTCGCCGTCTTCGCTTTCCCTGCCTCCATGACTCGCCCAATTTTTGAGGAGAGCTTTCAGGACTGAAGTGGTTTGGATAGGCTCGTTTGGTAGACAATGAGCTGGACACATCCAGTGAAGAAGATGCAGAATGGGATCGTCGACGGATCGAGGTCATAATGGCAGGTTCAATCTGACTGTTCAAGTCTACGTAATATACATGCATGACCTAAACCATCCTCGAGCTTGGAAAACAGTTTATAAATATTAGTTCACGACCCATCGGTGGTAGCTGGAAACGCATAAGAATATCTTCTGATAGCTGTAAACCTGCCAACCTTGACTTGATCTCCGGAACCACTACCAAGCTACACATATCAAGTGCATCAGAAAATATCGAGGCTGATCAGTACTTACTTGCTCCAATAGCAGCAATCCAACGGTGGCAAGCCGGGATTTCAAATGCTGATGATAAAGTGGTTGCTGATCTCGGCTCTGAAGCAGATTCTTCAGCTCCGTGCACAGAGTCATTGTCCATGGCGACGACTGTATCCAAAGCCCTGAGTGATCAATGTCAGCACTGTAGTAGGATTTCCGCTGAACCTACTCAGCGATGAACGTGTTTTCGTTAAACGTATCAAAGCATGGCACAAGACAGGAGACACCAGAATTGCAAGCGGTTCGTCTTCGTCTACGTAATGACGCTGGATAGTGAGTACAAGACAATCACGAAGATAGTCCCAAGCCTCTGCACAACATACATCATCAGGAAGGCCGTCTGTGGATAAGATGTAACGCGAAAAACAAGCTAGAGAAAGGGAAAGATCAATTCAGAGCTACCACCGAGAACAGGCAGATACAAGCGATGGAAAGGTAAGAGGTCCCGTATCCTATGGCCAGTGCGTAGATCGGTTCTGACTCCACACCCGTCTGTAGGCGTAGGGGAACATTCCCAAAGACAGAGACGAGCATGATTGCACCCAAGATACTCTCAAACATCTGTGACTGAGCGTTCAGAGAGACCAGCTCTGTTGCTGACGATAGAAGTTGAGAGATAGAAGGAGGTAAAGCAGCCCGTCCGTCACCACTATGATAGACTATGACAAGGAACTGCAGAGTCTGTCGTAAAAGTGACAGCCCGACATTGGATGCGGCATTCGCAACGAGTCTGATTTGGAAGGATTAGGAAAAAGTGGAAAATTTACCATTTCAAACCTTTGGCACTGATGAATGACTATCGAGATGAGTAGTTGAGCAACGATAATCAACTCTCACCTCGATCGATGACAGTGATCCACGAAGGATCATTTTCAAGACGCTCGAGCGCTGAGTGCAAAACGTCACATTGAATCAATGAGAGCGACTCTAAGATAGAGTCCAACACTTAGAAACTCGTCAGACTCGGCTTGAGTAAACGACAACAGTTGTTTACAAGACAACTCAGCGTTATTCTCAGCCAACAGAACGAAAATCTGACACAAACGTCTACATATCTCCGGTGCGTTACTTTCAATGCCCGTTGCGAATAAATCTCCGCTACGGAACAGGAGCGAAGCTAACCAGCAGGCATTATCGAGGACCTCGAAGAGGGTCAATTGTGATGATAGTGACTGGAGCTCTGCAACTTTATAAAGCTGGAGACACGTATGATGTAGGACTGCCTATCATGAAGATCAGAAAGGTGACTGTTAGAAGCGGGAGATTACCAAAATTGCACCGCTAGAAGCATGCAGATCAGAACGGATCAAGGCGTTGGCAATCTCTCGAGGCTTAGATGAGCCTATATGGTACAACCAGTTGACAGTCTAAATGCAGCGAGTTAATATTACTGCGGCAGTGCCTCGACTTACCGTGTAGACAATGGTCTCAGAGTTGGCAGTTCTTGGATCATCCCAAGTCTGCCAACACCATCGTATTGTTGAGCCCCAAGCCAAAAAGATCTTTTGCGCACCATCCAAACTTTTTAGCGGCGTGCCAAGAGAAAGAGAGGTAATAGAGCTATCCGGATGCATGATTACTTGGACCAAGTTCAGACAGCATGTCTGGGTATGGGGTATCAAAGGCGAACGCGCATCCCGATTCAATGAGTCTTCGGTTGCCTGATAGAACACTTCAGCAATGAAGATGTAAAATCACCAGGACTATACTGATAACAGGACCAAAAGGATGGCAAAATTGACTCTGTCTTGCTGGGCGAAGTAGTCGGAAGAAAAGGTGACCAGCGAATGGTTCACCAATGTTTGCGTGATACAATGTAGTAAAACTTCTTTCATCGTATGAGGGTCAATCCTGGAAGTTGTGAGTGACTGTTCCAATGATCAGTGGAAACAAACCCGAAGTCTTCCCAAGGATTCACTTCAAAAAAAACGGGGGCAACAAGGAAGACAGCGAACGCCAATCGGAGTGCAATTCTGCGGGCAGCAGGCGACACCTTTTTTGAAGCAAAGATTGTGAAAATGGCTGGCCAGCTGTCTGAGAGTCACTTAGAATGGAACATCGTCCTTGACACACTGACCAGGAAGCTGCGAAGCTGCGCGTAAATTATCATCGTCTCGTTGAAGCCTTATGCCGGAAGGAAAACTTCGAAGGGTCGTATCCTCTGATAATCCGGATGCTACCGCGGCAGTGGCATCAGCGAGTTTGGACAAAAATTGGTCTACCCAGCAGATAATGCTGGACGGTTCGCCGTCCGAGATGATTTGATGATAAACTGTTCTTTGCTCCAACAGACTTTTAAGGAACGAGGGGCGTACTGTCCGTACATCATAAGCCAACGTCCATACTGAACAGGAACACTTGCTCAGCAGAGAAAAATGAGGCAGAAACTGGCTCGGATCCTGGAGATGCAAGTCGTCCAAAAATTGGATGATTAAAGCGGAATCTTGCAGGATAGAGCTGGGGATGCTAGTGGCGTGTATTTGATCCATTCTCGTGTCTTGGATGCGGTCGACTGCGGCTTTGAACTCATTTTGCTGCGGAAAGTGAACAGGAGTGGATGGTAGCACGTCCGGCTCGGACTCGGTGTCACTGTCGTCGTTCATGGTCAAGCTCGAGTTTCTATTTATTTGTCTACAGTAAGGCAGTAAGATCGGTTTTGCACACAAGCTTCTGCTCCTTCTGGGAGAATAAAGCTTCAAATGCTTCTTCAGATTGAATAGCCTGGGACACGTCAATACACAGGCAAGACCGAGTTCGGGGCGTACGGTGACATCGTGAAACTGGATGTCTTCCCAATCTTCGTCCTCTTCTTTTCTAATTATCTGCAGCATTTCGCGTCGTACAGCAGAAAGCCCTGATTGCGCCGAGTGTATACTGTTCTTGTCGTCTGCCTTGCGGGTGCTGACTTGGATCTCGCGCACTTCTACTGGCTTTTTCTCTTTCTTGGGCGCACTTACGGGTGGTGGTTCATCGGGATCGGGTGGAGGACCGTCGTCCGAGTCTGAATCGGAACCTACTCTGGATCGTTTGCTCTTTCGAGACAAAATATCAAGATAGGTTAATGTTGGTCGAAATTGATGGGTTTCGTTGATTGGATGCAAATGCAACTCATCTTGATGATCTGCTCGGTACAGATTAGACATGAAGGGGTCAAACTCACTGTCTCGAACAATTCCTAGCATATGTGCTCCATTTTGAGGTATTTCTTCACTTCTCATTCGTATTTCAGTCAGCTCGTCGCTGTCTTTCGTTTTGGTTGCCTGGTTCTTTTCGCGGTCATCTTCCAATCGTGCACCACCAAATTCACGGGCGCGATCACTGTTCCAGACATCGTGTCGCGTGTCAGCAGGAACATGGATCTCAAGTCGGCGAGCCTGTGGCTTTATTCGTGCTGTAATCTTCCGTCCTGACTCTATAGCGGAAGGCGGCGTCTGCAGTGGTCGAGTTAACAAAGGGTACTGATGAATGTGGACTCGGTCTGAAAGCCTGTTGGAGAGCCGGACAGGGATTGTGAACAACACTTCATCCATGGTAAATAAACAAGTACAAATCCAGATAATTTTACCTCCTATAAGTGATACATACAACAACGCATCCCCACCTCTTGGAAACACTATGATACAGAGCTCTTCTCGTCGAAAAGGGTAGGAGATTTTGGACTGTTTGTCGAGGCAAGGATCCAACCACTTTGGAAGACTTGTCTGTCGATGTTCTTCTCGAGGACAAGAGCTGCAGGCATAGTTGGTAGGTTGAAGCTGTCCTCCTGTCCCTCACGGTGAGAAGATGGATCAGAGTGATACGAGCTCCACGACCCTCGAGATTCGTTCAAACCCCGAGTCTCAGAGAAAGGGTCGGACTGGTCATCAAAATCACTGGCCTTACGCCACTGACGTCGCTGAGACGGTGAACAAGATGAGCGAGGATGCCTTGTCCTGGATTCAGAAATATGGTTGGTTCGAGTTGACTGCCATGACCCAGGTTCTTGAAGAATGAGATCTCTTTCATGTCTTCGTATAACCCGACCAAAGCTGTGAATGGCTAAAAGAGATATAATAGACCCTGTAAAGTGTTGATGACAAGAAAAACCAAGACGTGAGACTTGCAGTAAAGAGATATCCATCCTGAGATCGTCAATTCATTCCTCAGGTTGACTCCTATCAGCATAAGGACTGATAAAACGACGCATGAAGCCGTGATAAATGTCGTATAACACAGCTGTTGACTGCTAGAATTCGAAAGTGAGGAATGGATCACCACGCTCACCTCGTCTCTGATCACGTCCCTAAATAATTCCATTCGCGGAATATATCGACTGAGACGGCTGTGTGAAGAAGGTGCAGGAGAAACGGATCTGGAGTGCGCTGCTTCCGAAATCCGCACGACCGAGGGCGTTCCGCCGACGGCAGACGGTTTGCGTAACGGATGTGACTGAGAGTCTCGTTGGTTGGATATTTTGGGTATAAATGAGGCAATAGAGCCGTTGTTTTGGGATGAAGCGGGTTGCTCTTCCTCTTGTCTCGAGACTGGATGCTGTCGATCACTGGCGTCTCCGTGGTTTGTCCAATCAGTCATAGACAAACGAAGAGATATGCGCCCACGTGCAAGTGGAGAGCCGTGCGATCTGTAAACAGCATAGAAGACTAGAGTTGTGAGTGACGATTACAAGAAAAATAGTCACTTACAGCAACAACAGATAAAAAATGATTGGACAAGCTGGAGCACAATATATATCCGAATGAAAAACAAGTCACTCGTGCGCAGGCATCCACCTTTGTCAGATCACTACGCGCTGAAAGGGAAGTGGATGATGTATACCTGATAGCCTGCGCTCTGCTTGCAGACCTAATATGTCCAGAATAAAAACCGCAGTCGAACCGCAGAGAAGTAAAGAAAGTGATACGAGAACAAAACGGGAGTTACTGAGGCATCTATAAGCCTTGTATCCCAAGATCCATGTTATCTATGTTGCTGATCGTTAACAGTAAAGAATTCATGATATGTTACCTACCAGCAGTGCTAACGAAACATCCGTTGCCACGTAGGAAACGATATTAACACTGCCAGAAGGTCACAGATGAAGAGCAAGCTTAGAACACCAACTAACACTGTACAATTTGGAAACTGACTGAATTGAGAGATAATCACGGGAATGAAAGCGATTAAGGCGAGAAGCTGGGATGCAAAGAGAACCTTGAAGAGACTGTTGTCTTTGATAGTCGCTCTCCTGAGATAATCACCAGAGACAAAGATGTTTCTGGCAAAAAGCATGGTCAAGATGCCCAGGACGAGGAGACTGACATTAGAGCCAAAGAGATCGTCGATGAAAGGCTTGGTGATGAGAGAGCCATCTGCAAGAGGAAAGTAATCGGGATTGAAGTCGTTTATGGGCGTGCTATAGAAACGACTGTAATTTGGAATGAACAAAGTTGTAGTGAGCTGAACGAGGACTTGATTTGGACAACAGGTTGGATCTGAAGTTACGCGAGGAAGCAGAACATCCGAAACGAGCGTTGGGTGAAGCTGGGCGTCGACTGTAGGACGCGGCCAGTCCATAAGACGGAAAGAAAGAAGAAAGAGATATATTAATTTCCCACGGCAACAGACTGAGAACCATGACCAGGCAGGCACCAGTCATTATCATCACAGGAACGCCTGGGACTGGCAAGTCTACGCATGCCCAGCTGCTTCTCAACGAGTCTCCCGTTCCTCTCAAACATATCAATGTCGGCGACTGGGTCAAAGAAAAACAGTTGTATGAAAAATTTGATGAGGAATGGCAAAGCTACACAGTTGACGAAGAACGGGTGCGCAATCATATACACGGTCTGACACCCTCTTGATCGTGGGTAGGTTAGCTTTTGGATGAATTAGAACCTCTCGCTACTGCTGGTGGCATCATTCTTGATTGGCACACATGTGAAGCCTTTCCAGAACGGTGGGCAGATCTTGTCGTTGTGCTGCGCTGTGACCACACTCAGCTGTGGAATCGTCTGGAAAAGCGGTCTGTTGCCTGCCTTGTACTATCTTATCTGACACCTATCAAGGGGATACTCTATGAAGAAGATCCAAGAAAACAACGAAGCTGAAATAATGCAGGTTGTCTTGGAGGAAGCGCGTTCTTCATATGCGACAGAGATCGTTGTTGAGCTCACCAGCGAAACTACAGAAGATCTCGAGTCCAATGTAGATCGTATTGTCGGGTGGATCAAAAACTGGAAAAGAGACCGAGAGCTGGAAGAAGGCTCGGACGCGCAAAAATGACTTTTCAGTGATACAGAATAAAAATACAAAGACTCAAACCCAAGTACAGTAACGGGAATGAAAGATGAAGGGAGATTCCTTTGTTGACCGGTATAAATCCAGAAGTGCCCGCTACTGCGGTAGTTGTGAAAGTTTGAGTTAAGCTGTTCAAGTATCATTTCGGCAGAAGCCAGACAGAGATGGACGTACACGGATGTCACTACACCCTGTTGCTCAGTTACAGTCGTGGTCTCTAAATTAATCACGACCATCGTCTCAGTAACCGGTGCTGTCTCAGTTATGGTGGGAAACTGAAAGCTCCCACCCGATACTGTTACAGTGATTAACGTAGGAATAAAGGGAGATTGTTGGAGCGGTGCTGAAGCCTGAGGCTGGGCCTGCAATGGATTTAGTTGTGAACAGTTACCTGTTGGGTTTGCATTTTGAACACTGATTGGTACGGGGGTGATGATAAAATGTGCAGCACCATCCAGTTGTGATGTCTCGTAGAAGGTCAGCTGTAAGATGTGTGAGGCATACATACATCTGACTGTAAAGGAAGCCTACATTATATTCTGCAGCAGGGAGACAGGATGGAACCGGCCAGTCTACCGCAGTCATGAGATTGGAGAACGCTGGGAGAGCAACCTACTGAGATGTCTGACCGAGCCCGTTTCGTTGGTGAGGAAAGTTGTACCAGAAGAGACAGTGACGTTCAAATTTGCCTCAGAAGATACAAGATAAATTTCAAGGAGGGATATGTGAGTTGCAAGGCTAGAACTTGGATTCGCAGAATCAGGAGAAAGTTGGCCATCGCCAGACACCTGAGTCAAACATAAGCCTACAATGAGGTATACGCTTGTATGCTCACGTCTACGGCTATTGGAAGGTCACTTCCTGCGTGAGCCGGACTAGCAAAGGGATTAAAATTGGACGAGGATCACGAGCAAGAACATTCGGTACCTGTTCGCACTCGGCGCGTCAATTATAGAAAGTCCATTTGTGAATATCTGGCCGCAATAAGCAGTTTGCACGATGGAAAGAGCGACAGTGCAAAGAAAAAGAGAGTGAGCTAGCATAGAATATTGATGTCACGTGTCTTCATATGTTCTTAACGAGTACCCAGTACAAAAATTGGCGATATTCGTCTCAAAAGCTACTTGAGGTCAGGCGCTCACTCAACAAATCTGCCGTGGATGTCATAAGAAATACTTTTGAATCTGAACAAGTGGCTCTGCCTCACTTTCACTGCGCGATTGGGCTCATGGTTGTAGCCAGGTTCATCGCAAAACGTGTCGTTCCTTGATGCAGACGAGGAGCTGCTTCTTGTCAAGCTCTATGTCACGAAAATTTCGCAGCTATGCGGTCTTTTCCATTTTTCAGAAGAGCTGGAAGCCACCGCAATCACGTATCTGAAGCGCTTCTATCTGAAAAACACGGTCATGGACTGGCATCCCAAGAATGTCATGTACGTGTTTGAAATGTCCCTCTTATCTGACCATTACCCTTGTAGGCTTACAGCCTTGTTTCTAGCCACGAAAACGACCAACAATCCAATATCTCTCGAGGCCTACACAACCCGCATTCCGAGGACATCTCCATCCGACGTTCTTGATCTGGAATTTCTTGTTGCCCAGAGTCTAGGGTTTGAGTTTGCTGTATGGCATGCTCACCGTGCGCTGTGGGGTATATGGTTGGATTTACAGGTGCGTTACATCTACACATGATGCTTCACTGTTGTCTCATCTGATCCAGAGCTTACCAGTGCAAATTGAGCAGTCAGTATATGACAATGCAATGGATCACATCCGGGCTGCACGTTTAACAGATGCAGAGCTTATATACACACCTTCTCAAGTAGCGCTCGCAGCACTTTCAATGGCTGGGCCAGCGCTTGCTAGTCAGTGGATGGAATCAAAGGCATCCAAGGCTGCAGATAAGCTTCCAGTCGATGATTTAAAGACGACTGTAAACCAGATACAAGCATTGATCAGAGAGTTTGGTCATGCACCTGATGTTGAATCCGTTCGGGAGGTTGATAGACGGCTCAAGCTCTGCAAAAACCCAGAGAGGGTAGTTGGGAGCAAAGCATACTTGGCCAAAAAAGCCGAAGAGGAGAAGAAGCTTGCAGAAAAAAAGAGCAAGAAAATGATAGACGACGATGATCTGTTTGGGAATGAGCTGGCTGGAGATGATGACGACGATTAGAATTTATTTTCTGCACTAAGGTTGATGTACATTCCCTACTTCGACTCGAATCCTCTGGTATGAAAAGGGGACTCTTTCTTTGTGAGAATGGGTCGATGTTGGCTACATATTGACCTGAACAAATCATTGAAAGATTTGGCAGGCTTCGAAAGAGCCGTGGGTGCAGACACAGGCATACTCGGACAAGAATTATCATGGGATTAAAAACCTGGTTAAATGTGAGCAGTTGAAGAACCGGCAGACTAGGAAAGGACTTGCAGCAATTACAGTCAAAGGGACAGAGTGGAGTGTCTGAACAGCTACAAGTATGCAACATGTGCAACAGCAGAACATACCTCCACCTGAATCTGCAATTCCTAGTTCGTCTTCCTTGTAAATCGCATACCCTTCTTCTGTTCGCCGTCCTTTGCAGAGTTGGGTCAATCATGGAGACGTGCACTGCTACATACGCGAAGCAGAACCTCTCGAGGCTGCAAACTGCTTCTGGCTTGCAGACACTTTCGGGCGCTTTGGGCGTTTGTTGACCTTGGTGACCGTCTTCTCCGTTGTCTGCGACTCAGTGAGCTTGCGCTTTTTAACGTTGGGTTGGGCCTTGAGCTTTTGTTCAAATATATCGTCTATCTCTGACATGGAAAATTTGAAGTAACGTGACCATTGTTGGCTTTTGTATGCTGTAAGTTGCGCGGCCGCTGTGCAAGCTGACTGACAAGGATGCAAACAGGCTGGATTGAATATGCAGGGCGTTCTGAATGACGGCTACATGCTCGACCCATCTATGCAGAAGCAAATGGTTGCGCTCGTGAATACGCAGTCGATTCGGAATAATCGCACTGCAACGACTGGAACAATCTCGGGGCTCGGAGGAATTGAGGCTGGTCATCCGTCGGGTCCCTTGCTCGATACTGCTATGACCGCACGGCCTGGAAATCCCCCAAATTTCAAACAGCGTCAGACTGGCTTTCTGAACTATGTGGCACACGTTATGATTAAGCGCAACAGTCCGTTGCCACCAGCACTCACTGGCGTGCAAGCGCCAACTTACGATCCAAATACTTCCCCGTTCAAGGTCGTCGAGCCATCTCAATCAGTCGGCGCTTTTCGCCTGGCCGGAAAGGACGTCGATCTCTTCAAACTCTGGGGTCTCGTCGTTCAGAATGGCGGAAGCCAACAAGTCAGTGTGCCTTTTTCTAGGCTTTCAGTTTAATCACCCAACAGATTACCGCTAACAAAGCATGGCCTTCACTCTTGCCTCACTTCGACCTGCCAGACATCACTCCTGAACCACTTTCCAATGGTTCAACCTCGGTCGCCCTTGCCCTTCAATACTATTATTCTGGCATTCTCTTCCCATTCGAAGAAATGTACAACAAAAACCTACAAGAAAAAATGAAAAACACAATCTCTGCAAACCAATCTTCCCCTCCATCTCAAAGACCACTCAGCGGACCTACTTTTCCTCAACAACCGCAGACTCCACAGCAGCGACCCCCGACCTCGGCTCCCTTACCTTCCTCAGACTCGCCCATACAATCCATTAATCACTCCTCGGACTTTCTTGCTTCAGATTCTGACGCTCAGGCGTTGAAGCGTAAGTTGGAACAGGACGACGCGGAAGGCAAGAGAGCAAGACAGAAGACAGGTGCGCTAAAAGTCTCCATTGTCTGTCTAACTCATGCTCGCATACAGACCCAGACTCTGAGAATGTGCGATACTACTCTCCCTTACTTGCGTCGTGTCCTAATCCTTCTTCTAGTCTGCTGATCACTCCTCTGTGGGTCCGTCAGGACGCCGCCAAATGCCTTCTCGCAGAAAAATCGAATATGTGCCATTTGCACGAGAAATAGACACACATGGGGGCAGAGATCTTCGTCAACTTGAATCCGAGCTGGCGACTCTACCCCAGCGACGCCCGCTTCGAGATGTCAATGAATGGGGTGTGGTTGACATTGAAGCTCTCACTCTGTCTATCAGATCGCGTCTTTCGACAGAACTATCCTACTCTCTCACTACCTTGTCCTTGCTGTCCACCATGAAAGGGCAAACCCCTGGTTCTGGTTTCCCTATTTTCCAATGCCAGGACCTTCTCGACGAGCTTCTTGACCTCCTAGAAGACACCGCTTTCGGTGGCCTAGAAGATACTTTCGACGTTAACGAGTCAATGTCCGAGCCACTTGTCACCCACCGAGATCTCTTAACCGCCTTTCAAGAATCAGAGTTGGATCTTTTCTCGAATCTCAGAATGCAACAAGGATGTAAAGATCCCGATCTAGGACCACGACAAAGACCAGGAAACTTGGTCCTTGTAGCGGTTAACATCATTCGCAATCTTTCCGTTGTCCATGATAATGTCGAGTTCATCGCAAAGCAAACCCGGCTTATCGACTTACTTTTGCGACTCTGTGATGTGGAGCATCGACCTTTTTTACGTCCTGTATCTCCCGCCCTCTCTCTCAGTGACCTTGTAACCGTTCGCAAAGATGCCCTGTATACCCTCAGTGTAATTGGGGGGTTCCTCCACATTTCTGACGAGGTAAAGGATAGCATACGTATAGCCGCCCGCACATTCCGACTAGTAGCATCTTACCTTGTTGACTCCTTTGAAGCGGTGTCGCCTCTTCAATGCGTGCAAGTGGCAGGTGCTCTTCACGGAGTTCACTTGCGACCACCAACAATGGCTGACATAGCTCTGGAAGTCTTTGCACGACTCGGCCATCCAGATGGGAACCGCCAGGCATTCTCTCGTTTCATACCAGACCATCTGATCTCAACTCTTTTTGTTTCCCTCGTTCATCGACTCCCTATGGTCGATGCTGATTTCCAACTGGTAATGAGGGAGCAATGGCTCAGTTATCTGGAAAAGACGATAATGGGCCTGTATACCCTTGCCTTCCTTGCGCCCCCACACCTGAAGTCAAGCTTGAAGACCGATCGTAAGCTAGGCTTCAAAGGAGTCATGCTTCGGATGGTACAAAGGTTCCTTATTACGCAGGAATCGAGAGCCTCCTTCATGGTGTGTGCAAGGCGAGCTATTGAAACTATGAAAATTCTAGATGATTGCGCAAATCTCTTTGATCAGCCCACCTCGACTGGTCCTACGATAGCATTTGGTATGGGCTACGGAGAGCTGGGCGAGAATTCCGCGGAAAAAGGCACTGGATTACTTGGTGGCCATCGCGAACTTGCCTGGGACATGTTGATGCTGCGGGAAGTCTGGGCAGACGAGGTTATATTCGGAGAGCTTGAAAGCCTCGCCCGAGTGGATATTTAATTCTGGCGATATATAATGTTCTTACTAACGTATATTTGTACTTTTCTAAGCGATCAAACTTTACTAGTAAGCTTTAAGGCGCGTCAGCATGTGATCAAAGTCTATCATGTCCGCACCTCCACCAACTTATTCCCAACAAGATCCTGACGACACAGTCGAGTCTGTGTCTGGTATTGAGCAGGATGCCGTCGTATCACCTGAACCGCAGATGCTCATCAACCCTACGGTGGATGCTGTCAACTTCCAGAAAGGTTTTCTGGGGGCTGAAGGTGAACGGGCGGCCATCGAAGGCGAGTTACAGATCAAAGGCGCGGACCCCGTACAATGGACAAAGGTGTAAGTGAACCTGTTATCTCCAAGTTGTTGTATTGATTGATAGTACTGTCTCATTGCGCACAGTAGAGACTGCCCACGAGCGCGAGATAGAGCTCGGAATGTCTGAAGTTGTGCTATTCGCTCGGAACGTGGCCTCAAGGACGCCCCTGCCTTCATCGCTACTGTTTGCTATACCTCTTATGCCGGACATGCCCCAGTCCATCCAAACGCCTCATTCATCGCTGAGCCATATCTTAACGGCCGTGCTGCATCCTACAGACCGTTGTCGTAACCCTGTCTCCAAGTCTCTAACCGTTCACACTAAGCGCTACACATCTCATACGCATTCTTTGGTTACTTCGCCAGAGACTCGGACCATTAACAATCCCACTCTCGTCAAGATTGAACTCCCTAGAACCACCTTTACAGCAGAAGAGGTAGTCCCCCTCTATGTTACCATTCCTCCTCCGGAGAAGGAACTAGTTGATCAGGGTCTTAGACTCAGAAATATCAGAGCAGAGCTCATTAGAGTCGTCAAAGTCAAGAGAGAAAATCACGAGGATGAAAATTTCCTAGACCTTGAAACCGAAATACAGGAGATGCGCGTAAGCAATGCATCTGATATTCTTGAAGGTCCTTCGACCAATCCCGAAAAATCACCTGGACCATCGACAGATCTCCCGTCTCCCTTTTTCCTTGGTTCATCGTATCGTACAGTTCTATCCCGCTCGGGCGCTCAGTGTCGTTTTCATTCTGCACGTCCTGTTCAGATGCGCTTTGTTCTGCGTCAGTCTGCATTGCCCGAGTCCTCTTCCGATTTTCAATCAACATCTACTCCACCAGACCACTCGCAACATAGCAGTGATGCAGAATGCCCTTCTATATCCCAGACCACATTGCTGCACTCAGTTACATTTCGAGCGAATATTCATGTATCGTTCGTCGACATTTCCAATCGCACGGAACGCATATCATCAGTATCTATCCCAATCAGTATTCTGCCTTCCCCTGCTCCTTTGCCTGAGATTGCAGCATCAGTCGACGCGGCTTACCGGAAGAAGCACGATCGCCCACCAGCTAAAACCAATAGGTTCGAGGATGACGATTTCTCCGCTCCTCGTTACTCTGAAGGAGAGGCGGGACCCAGTCCACCGTTTGAAGAGCGCGAGGCACCTCCACCATTCTCGTCATCGTCTGCTAGTCGCTTGCCGACGTTTTTGGAGTCGGAATCAGAGATTATAATTCCGCACAACACTGCTGATGAGATGGTGCATGTAGCATCATTATCACCGGTCATCGTCGGAGAAGGAGAAGAATTCGGCTTCGCTACATCACAGCAGTTTGATGGTCACTCTGAAACATCGCACCGGTCGTCTACACCGCCACCGACGCTTGAAATGGCGTCGATGGATACCGACGTGACGCTACTTGCAGAAATGCCTGAACCAGAGCGTTCCATAGAGGTGCTGGGAATAGTTCTAGACCAGCAAGAGAACGTGTCTGCTGGGCTGCCGCCTCCACCGCCTGCGATGGACGATCCCTCCGATCCTCCGCCTTCAATCGACTCTGACTTTAGGTCGCCAGAAACGACGCGACCGACATCGCCTCATCCTTCGCCGCCTCCTCGGTTGCATACACCGTCACCAACACCTGTACGAGAACAATCATCCGGACACGCTCCGCCTCCTTATCTTGTACCCGACAGTCACGGTGAGCAGGAACATGTCACTCGACCTCCTCCTTATGTAGATTAGAATCAATAACAAGGAAAATACATGTACTGTATATGTACCAAGGGAACATAACCATAAACTCGTAGAGATCAACAATTGCATGCGTCCTTGGGCTTCACAGCATTCTCCTCAAGGTTGACACCACCGTCTGCGGAACCCCCTCGCCCATTCGTTCCTCCTGGGCGGCCAGATCCTTTCGTTGAGGCCATTATGAGCTCGATAGGGATTTTCTTGGCTGTGGATGCTGAGCGCAAGCAAAGAAAACAAGCAAAGAGACTGACCAATCTCTGTAAAGATATCGACTACACCCTCCCCAGTCTTTGCACTGGTCTCGAAAAATAAAAGTCCTGCCTCCGTGGCATACGCCTGCGCTTCCTCTCGTGGAACTTGCCGCAGACTGGCCGCCTCACTGGCCGACGATGCTGGTGCCTCTCCTGGGGTAGCTGTGGCATCGTCTGCTTCGTCTTCAGACTCTGAAGATGTTGTACCCGCAGAAGATGCCGAAGGCTGAACGAGGTCCACCTTGTTACCTGCCAATGCGATGACGATGTTGGGATTGGCTTGTCGTTGAAGTTCCTTTACCCATGACTTAGCTTTCTCCAGACTGGATGCCTTGGTCACATCATAGACAACTACTGCAGCCTGGGCATTTCGATAATACATGGGCTGAAGAGAAATGAGTTGAGACATTATTGACAAGGAAGACCGACCGCAAGTGAATGAAATCGTTCCTGTCCGGCAGTATCCCAAATCTCGTAGCGGAGCACGCGATCTTCTAGACGACATTTCTGCGTCAAAAATGCTGCACCGATAGTAGGCTCTTTGTTGGGCTGGAACTCATTTGAGACCTGCAGAAGACAGAGTGTAAGAACAATTCAGAACGCTGAGTAAATTGACGCACGAAGCGAAGCACGACGGATGATTTTCCAACAGCAGCTTCTCCAAGAAGAACTAGCTTAACCTGCACTGACTTGTCCGCTGAGCCTGAAGCAGTGTCTGCCATTAACCGCAGTATTGATGAGAGTAAAGACAACGAGCGTGACTGTGGTCTTATTTGTGGAGATTTGTGGCAACTCAGACGATGTTCAAACCTACTCCTGAGAGTTTCCCGCCTGAAAACGCTGTGCTTCGTTTGAGAGATCAGAAAGCGCCCGTAAATCTCCATCCTTTGGTATTTGATTGCTTCCTATCACTGGTAGACTTGTTCATAACCATTCGGCGCTTTAGAACCCATTGGCCTTTATTCTACGTTCAGCACTGATCTACCCGGACAAGGTTGCCCTCACTGCAGCATCCGACGTGTCACATCCTGTTCAATACACGTATGCTGTCTGGTAAGTACCGTCCGTTGCAAAAACATCTTGTCACAAGTAAAGGACACAACGCGTTCAAAATTTGGCCTATGCTCTTATTCGTGCGGGCATTAAGCCTCGCGATAGAGTTGCTGTGATAGCACCAAATTGGTAAAACATGGTACCACAAGTTTTATGCTTGAACTGATCTCTCCATACTGTACAGTCCACTCATTGCAGGTCAACAAATTTCCCTATTCCAACATTCTAGTTTAACCTGATGTATTTATAGATGCCCATCATGGTGTAATTGCTGCCCGTGCTATACTAACCCCAATAAACACTCGTCTCCAGCCGCATGATGTTCAATACATCTTGGGTTAGCTGTTTTTTTCTGCTGCCATCTGTATCTTAACTGGAACAGAACACAGTGGCGCATCTCTGATTCTAGTTGACAAGGAATTTCTCCCTCTCATTCAAGGGACAAAGATTCCTGTCATAGTGTCCCACGACACCGGACGTCCTGATGATCCCTACGAGGAGTTTCTTGCCAAAGGCAGGCAATTCAGCAGAGAAAGAGGCTGGCTTGGTCTTGAACCTGAAGTTGATGAAAATGCACCAGCTGTCTTGTGCTATACGTATGCTATTTCTTTCTTTGCAAGTCTTATCTCATTTCATTCAAGCTCGGGAACCACAGGCAGAGTAATATTCTACAAATGTTTAGCTGACTTTCTCTCACTCACGTTTATATAGCCAAAGGGTGTTCTTACTACTCTACGAGGTTCGTAGAATACGTTGTTGTCATTGCCTGGTAACTGTGACATCAGGCTCATATCTCGCTGCTATCGCAAACGCGTTCGAGGGCAGGTACGATTGTCCTTATTACTTGTGTATAATCTTTATCATTGACAGAATCACGTCTTCGTCGACATATCTCTGGTGAGTTGCTTTTGACATCCTCAGGCTTCTGGACGTGATACTAGGATTCTTCCTATGTTTCACGCTGCTGGATGGACCTATCCATGGAGTATTACGTTTGCTGGCGCTACCCAGGCTTGTTATGCTATTTCTTCTACTTCTATACTTGTCTTACAAGAGAGCACTGGCAGATCACATTAAGAACTGTCGACTACCCAAAAATATGGTATCACCTCCTGCATTCAGGGGTGACACATTACTGCGGTGCTCCAACAGTACAGGTATGCTCATGACTACTCACGAGACACTTATCTTGTAAGATTGGGATCGTCAATGATCCGAGCGCTCGGAAACTGGCGCAATCAGTCACTGCTATCATCGCAGGTGGGTTCCAGTGGTCAGGCAACTTTGCTGGTAATGACTGTTTTAGGTGCTGCCCCAACAGCCCACACAATAGAGCAACTCGAGAAAAAAGGGATCAAACCTGTTCATGTATATGGTTTGACGTATGTGATTGACTAAGTGTCTCAGTGTCTGATACGATAAGATTGCTAGCGAGGTTGGGTGTCGCCGAACGCTGCCAGTTAGCTAGCTGACAACAGAGTAGACCTATGGGCCATTTACAAGAAGTTACGAGCAACTGTCTTGGGATTCGATGAAACTGGAGGACCGCGCTCGGTTGATCGCTCGGCAAGGTACCAGTTTTGTCACAGCAGAGGGCATTCGGGTAGTCTATCCGTCAGAACCAAGTGCTACTGAGCTTAAAGATGTACCTTGTGACGGCAAAACAATCGGCGAAATTGTGACGAGAGGTAACATTGTTATGAAGGAGGCAGGCTCAATATTTTACTCTTTGACACTGCGAGCTTATATGGTATGACTAGTACTTCAAAGATCCCGAGGCGACTAAAGCAGCCTTTGCAAACGGCTACTTCCACACTGGTGATCTTGGTGTTATGCATCCTGATGGTACAGTTGGCCTCCTTGACCGTTCAAAAGATATAATCATAAGTGGTGGAGAAGTATGTGTTAGTCTTTAATCCGAGATCCTCCACTGAGAAAAGCTTGCAGAACGCTTCCAGCCTGGCAATAGAGCAAGGTGGGTTTGCAGCTCAAGCTCAATATATCTGTTCATTTTTCCAGAGTTGGCCTCTCATCCACATATTCTAGAAGTTTCTGTGGTAGCGCGGCCGCATGAAAAATGGGGAGAACGACCAATGGCATTTGTGATTCTTCGTCCACAGCACTCTTCCGAATGGGCAGGTCGCGATGAAGCATTCGCCGCCACTCTCAAGCAATACGCCAGAACTCGACTTCCTGGATTTGCCTGCCCGGAATGGGTCATGGTAGTCTCAGAACTTCCTGTGAGTCATTTCTATTTGTATGGACAGACTCGAATTCCCCGGCAGAAAACTTCAACAGGTAAAATTGTGAAGACCGAATTAAGGAAGAGAGCCGCCAAGCTCTAGGGTAGCTAGTCATGCAGATATTCATGTTAACAGTGAATTGTGCATCAGGAATAGTGCCATATTCTATATACGAATCAAACTCGTCTTGTGTATTCGGACACTCCCCTGAAATGGGAGCGCAGGGAGAATTATGCTATGGTCGTCTATAGGTAAGCCCTGGACGACCACATCGACAGCCGTAGAGCCGATAATACCCGCTACCGCACCGTCGGTGCTGAAAATGACCTGTTCATGCTGAGACCCATAAAGAAAGGTAGGGATATCACATTTACCTTGCTAACAAAATTAGAGAACTGTTTTTCACGGCCAGGTAACACCTTTAGGGGTACGTTGACAATCTTGGCAGACAATGTGAAGACAGATTCTTCACCGTTTTCTTCAGGTTGACAGTCGGAGTCTACCCAATCGCTAGGTTTGATGTGACCGAAAGCTCTGGCAGGTAATGGGTCAGGAAATGTTGTCTCATGATATTGATCTTCGACCTCTCCATCAAAGATCAGTACATCAGGGAGGACGCGTTGAACATCTAAACCAATGTGGATGCCTTTTGGCAAGACTAGACGTGCGAAAACGGTGCCACTTGCAAGAAAGACATTTCCTGGTTTGATTTTCATGTTGTGAATAGTGACGTTCTGGAGGATATGCGGACGTGGGTACGGAGCAGGGAAAGTCGCGTCTATCGAGATGCCGCGGAAACGCGGAGATGAGATGATGATTGGATTCGGTAGAGCCGACATGTAATTAGAGAGGAACATGGAGAGCGGACCGGTAGCCTCTGTTGACAGAGGCAATACATGACCAATTATGTCAAGGGTTATGTTTGGGTGGGTCAGAGAGAATGGCCCCGACTCGACGGATGCAATAGGGATGGACGATGAGAGAAAAGGTAGAGACACAACAAATGGCAGGGAAGGTGCTGTGAGTTGGAGATCAAGTGGTGCGGGATCAACGAGAGTGGCCACCGCTTGAAGACTCAGAATATTTGCCCGTACATTCACTACAAAACTTTGCAGGGTTACAAGATCTAGCAAAGGAGGTAGATCTCCGCCTGGACTTGGAAGTCCGGGTAAAGAAGGGACTAGACAACATGAGCAGCAGCCAAGACCCCAACAGAAGTACAAACCCGTAAAATTGACGTCAGTAATCATGCGGGTCAAAGAGGTATGGAATGCCTTGCTCCAACCGGAGCTTCCAGAGACCATGACTTTGTCAAGAGCAGCAGTGACAGAGAAAACTCCATGTTTCCAAGAGTCTTGAACAAAGTGTTGTACAAGTGAGATATTTGAAGGGAGATCTACCCGGACTGAAGTCGATATCTCCCGCAGCCAAGAAAAGTCAGAGTGTGAGGGGTTAGCTGCGAGTGGAATAACGAACGGTTGGAACAGCAAAGAAGTGAGTAGATTGGAGTGGTGGGTGATATGCACGCTGCTTAAATCGACAGATATACTGTCAAGTTGCTTTATTGCCCATCTGCCAATTGAACTCCAAAGACTATGGTCAAGTCCGACGACTGATCCAGCGTCTATTCCTGCTCGGAAAGATATATCGAGCAAGACTTGGTCTGCAGAGGTGGAGTTGGAGATGCTAACATTGAAGGGAGCGTGTAGGACAAGTGCGTCGCGAATGAAATCATCTGGGGACATTCTGCGTGCATGGGCTGCGTAGGAAGAAACTAACCAGCCAAAGGCCGCGACCGCAGGCACGCATACTGCCAACGAGACTAGGAACACGCGGACCAGAATTTTGCGGCGAGTGGGCTGGGCAAGATCGGGTCCGGTCAACTCGGACGTTGAGGGCAGTAACGGCGTCGTTTCAGAAGGATCGCGTCCTTTCCCTTTGTCAGGACGTGAATCATTGTCGTTCATGAAGGAGGTCTTGTTTACATATGTTGTAAAGCTTCCATGACAAGTGCCTACTGTTCGGCTCAGAACCGCCGTCACCCAACGATATGACACTCGATTAGTACCGGCTCAGACTCTCAGAGGATCCATCGCGTTGAAAGCAATTGACACCATTATCGCCCGTCGTTTAGGGGTAATATATCGTGTGATATATTTTGTACAAGCACTGTCTACTCGAGCACCTTTCCCGGGTTCATTATGCAGTGAGGATCAAAGAGATGTTTGATTTTCTTCATCCAATCGATGCTCACAGGGCTTTTCGAATAGTGTAGAGCGTTCGTCTTTTGAGCACCTATGCCATGCTCTGCTGATATTGATCCTCGGTATGAAGCTAACAAGTGTGGTTGACTTTTGTAGTCAGGAAGAAGCAAGGACTTACAGACTAGCTCAAAGACAAAGGGTTCCAAGGCATCTTGTATTTCTTGAGTGTATGACGAGGCAATGATGTTCAAATGGAGGTTGCCGTCTCCGACATGACCATAGCCCAAGACATGCATGACTGCATGAGCTCCTAGCAAACCTTTGGATCGCAAGTAATCACGCGTAGTGTCGACGACGTCTTTAAAAGAAGCGGGAGGTACAGAGATATCGTATTTGTAGGCTCTGCCTTCTTTGGAGACAGCTTCAGTTATGCCCTCCCTGAGGGCCCAGAGGGATGAAAATTGAGCTGGAGACTGAGACAATACACCTGTGTTGATGAGGGGCTTTTCATCTTCAAGTAATTGCTCTAGGAAATCATTCAGTTTCTGAGATCTGTGAGGCGACGTGGAAATGGTATAGGGCGAAAGTACCTCTTCATCATGTTCGCGTCTGCCACCGCTAGTTTCGATGAGGACGAAACAAGAGGCACCCTGGACTTCATCTTCGCCGATGGCACGTCCTTGTCCATGTTTAATGGCCAAATCATAAGCGGTGCGATCCATAAACTCGAAGGCCGAGAGAATCTCTGACAAATCGCGCTTGGCTCTCTGATACAACGGCAAAACATTATCGTAATGGGGAAGAGCGAAAATGACATTGTTTGAGGCTTGTGGTTGTGGCGGAGTGAGGATGGAAACGCCGGTAATGATGCCGAGGGTACCCTCAGCACCAATGAAGAGTTGTTTCAAGTCGTAGCCTGTGAAGGGACCTGTGAGAGAGAGGAAGAGCAAATGTGAGATGGATACCAGTATTGTCCTTGCGGAGTGAGGAGAGCTGGTCAAAAATGGTGCCATCCGGAAGGACGACTTCGAGACCAAGAACGGAGCCGTGGAGAGAGCCGTATCTCAGAAGCCTTAGGCCGCCTGCGTTGGTAGAGACGTTTCCACCGATTTGACAGCTTGAGCTTGTTAAGAAGTGATAGAAGCATGCTATTAGAGACATTACCTGCCTTTGGCACCGAGATCGAGAGGCATGATGTGATTGAAAGGAGCGACATGATCTGTCAGAGACTGGAGAATGCAGCCTGCATCCGCGATGAGAACTCCTTTGAATGGTTTGTACTGCCCGGAATGTAACAAAGAGATTACCAGATACAGGGTCGAATGAACGAACTGAGTTCATGTTGCTCAGAGAGAGCACAAGTTCGTCTGTCTTTGGTACGCTACCACCGACGAGACCGGTATTCCCGCCTTGTGGAACGATGGCTATACGCCTTTCGTTGCAATGGCGAATGATCTGACTGACCTGCTGAGTAGTCCTAGGCTTGAGTACGGTTGTTGCTCTGCCATGGTATTTGTTCATCCAATCATGGTTGTACTGGTCTAAATCTGATTGTGGAAGTGAGTATGGTGTTAGAGTGGAAATGATAGCTGATGAAGGCAGAAAGCGTGCAAAATGAGCAAGGTCGTTGTGAGTGACCGCGTTGAAGATACGGGACAGCATCGGCTATGCGAGTCACATGATTCATGGACTCTGAGGACATTCGCCGCAACAATCGTCTATCTGGATTTCTGACTTCGCTCGTGCACAGAAATGTACGCCCAGCGACGGCCGACAAACCGCAGTCGACGCCCGATATCCCGAGTCCTGCTCGGCCGATAACACCGCCACCATCTCTGCCCCCTCCGTCGTTGCATGAACTTGGTTTATCGTTGTCGGTCATAACGTCCGACTTGGCCCCGTCACATTTTAGCACGCCTCCCTCAAGCGGCGCCTTTCTCGCGCCAAACTATCTTCTTCTCTGCCATGCTCAGGGCCTCGATGTCCTTCCACTCGTATCGCCACCAGCTTCGCAACCTTACGCTCTCGTCAGACGCGTATGTTTCAAAAGCGTAGTTGTAATGGAACAGCGAGGTGTTCTCGTCGCAATCGCTGGCAGAAGAGACGGCGTACGAGTATATGCACTCGAAGAAGTAAAAAAGGTCATCGAATGGCGCATTGACGTCGAAATCCGCAGAGAGCGCGAACGACTTCGCAGAGAGAACCTCAGAAGGCCTGTGGATGAGCGAGACTCGCAGGAGAAACTCAGAAAGACAAGTCTGTCCACGCCTCCGCCTACGAATTTAAAGGGTAAGCTTGCACACAAGGGCTCCTTTCAAGACATCCCCGTTCCAGCCATTCCATCAAGCCCACTCGTACCTCGCACACCGACAACTAGGCCAGATCCACAGACAGATCATCCGCCACCTTACATTTCTCCAGATCAGCGTCCACCAAGACCACGTACAAATTCGGTCGCAGACATGCTTACGACCGCCCCGATGTCACGCAGACCAACCAATAGCGGCCCAGACTCGAAGGCCGACTGGGAACAGTCCAGTGAAGATGAAGCAATCGACATTGTAGCTGCAGGTACAAGCGGCAGTCAGGCCCTCGACGAACGTACAAGTGCTACTCTGACTACACCACCAGCTATCCCCACACCACGCAGACGTAGACCTGCCAACCTTGATCTCTCTCATTCAAACACAGCAACTCCATCAGAGCCATCACCAGCGCCAACTTTGCTCACTCTTCGTCAAGCACTCTCACATTCTCCAGAACAGACACCAGTTGAGCCAGATGAAGACGATGAAGACATTAATGGCCAAATCAGTCTCGCTCAGGCCCTGATGGAGAGCAGACTTCCTGATCTTCCTCCTCTTGGCTCAAGGCGTCCTCAACAACCCATCCTTATTGTCTCTTCTCATCCCGTAGCAACAGGCGAGGAGGAACCTGCAAGTCCTCGTACCTCAGAGTCGGCCCATCCAGTCTCTCCCGAGCCTAGGACTGCAGTCACTCCGCGCCGGCGACGCTGGTCCGTATTGATTGGTCAATCTCCAACCGCCGACCCCAGTCCACCCTTAACAGCTCCCGCAACTAGGGAACGCTCCTCAAATCGCTTATCTAGGTCTTATTCGTATAGATCCAATCAGTCGGTCATCACTATCCGTCCCTCGTCATCAGAAAACATTACCTCTCCAACTTCACCACCATCTTCAGCGCCCCCGATCCCTGAAACCACTCTGCGTTCCTCCCGATTTATTCCTCGCATTATCAGCACCGCACTACACACAAGACGCTCAGAGGATAGGTCTCTGTCATCCGCCAATGAGAGCGACGCATCGAAAAAGATCAATGCGGCCCCTCTCAACTCTCATTTCCCCCCTCCAAAATTAGAATATGTAAAGCTCCCCGGTACAAAGGGTTCATTAATGATCAAAGCCGTAGAAACGGCCAGGAAAAGGTTTGTCGTGCTTTTGTGTGCTATTCAGGCTCACTCTTCATAGTTTTTTGGCAATCCTATGCGGTGAACACGGGGAAAAGGTTGAACTTTTCGCTGGCACTTACCGAACTGCTCTGGGCCTTTCCAGGACTTTCATTCTCCCCGACTCTCCTCGGTCTCTGGAGCTTCAACTGCAGGGTGATGATCTAGTTGAAGTTTTTCTGGTCTTCCCCCAGAACGTCTTTGGTCTGGAACCTGCCACTGTCCGTGTGCGTGAGGTTCGAATCGGACGTGCTGAACGACGTGCTGCCAGACGAAGAATACGCGAGATCAGAAACGGCGATAACAATAATGACTCAGAGCCTCAGCTCGTCGAAGAAGACACCAACGTTAATGTCAGCATCGGCGTAACCGTTTCTGTCGGATCCACTGTCGTTGCCACCGGGACTGGTCCAACCGACGGCCAGCAAACTCCTCTCCTTGTTCCAAGCGACCATCCCGAGCAACCTACCCCAGACCCCAATGCAGACCTCAATACAGACCCTGATGGTAATGCAGAGAGGCCTTCGACACCGCCTGACCCCTCTTCTGCCTTGGCTCACGCGGAAGAGCTTGTGGCCATTGCCACTGCGCAAATGGGACCATACACCACATTCCAGCAGCTATCTTTCGCTCCAGCCTTTCCTTTGGCCTCAATCGCTGACGAGTATATCATCCCTCCGACCTACCCTGAGTTCCTCGAGTATCGTATGGAACATGAACCAGAGACCGGTAGTGGCAATATCACTGATCTTTCACAAGTTCAATTTACGCCGCCTGGCCTTCCGGTTCCTCCTCAGACGACGCCTTCCCGATGGTTCTATCGTGACCCAAAAAATGTGGTTCATGGTGAGTATACTTTTTCCTCCCAATTAGTGCTGAAAGCTGTAGGCCCGTGGAAGGCAAGCTTAATGCAGGCATGGTACAAAGATGGTCTTTTGCCTCCTGATCTCCCCGTCCGCAGAGAGGAGGACTCTGAATACATGCCGCTGAAAGATCTACGTCAGCAGAGCGTGGATCCTACTCATCCGTTCCGATCTGCACCTCCACCTTCTGAACTTCGAGAAGCCCAGAAACCGTTGCTACGACCAATTTCCCTTTTGGAGCAGCCTCGACACTATGGGCCGCCAGCTTTGTTCTATTCGTCAAGAGGTGGTCACAGCACCGCGATCGTCGACTCCAGAGGCAGATCAGTGCTCAAAGGTCGGTTCCTGTGGAGCGATGATCAAGAAGTCGATTATAAAGCACCTTTTGGAAAAATGGGCGATGTGCGCCGGCTGGAGGCATTCGACGTTAAAGACAGATCTATCCTCGTCGCCATGCGCCAAGGTGGCCTTGAGGCTGTTGACTTGGGAGACGCTCTGTTGAAGCCTGGAGACGAATCTCGCACGAGTCTTCCTCATTTCAATCCCCCTCCGTCTAATTTGAATCGTCGTGCACCATTTGTGTGGAAAATCGGAACTCCAGTAGCGTCCTCGTCCAATTCTGCTACTGTTCTGTCATCCAAACACAAGGGTCATTATATAACTGGCAAGAAGATGAGTACATCGTCGGCCAGATCACCTTCGAAGCCGGAATTCAACATTGGAGACGATGTGGACGGCCGGGATGAAGTCTTATTCCTCGGGAGGAAAGACGATGAAATATATATATGCGAACGAAACCACGGTGCTTTTCGGATATTAAGACTTGGTTTAGAATCGCGCTGAGCTACTTTATAATGGGTTAATAAATAAAGTAAATTATTCTGCTGTATGTTCCGGCCAAGTGTTCAGTGGGACAACTGAGTGACCATTCAGCTTCCTAAAACCGCCAAATTTAGGTTTAGGCGCCCGTTTGGCCAAGCGTTACCGTTCCATGCCAGCGTTATACGTTACTGTACAAAGGCACGTGATGTCTGTTTCACTTTGATTAGACCTAACCCTAAATTCTCCATGGCCATTTTTCAAGCCAATGGTCTTTCCGTCAAGTTCTTTTTACAGAAGGATCTACCTGAGAATGTCATTGCAGAGTTATCTGAAATGATTGTGGTTAGTGGCAGTATTTATTCCTTGTGTTTGTTCACACACATGCAGGCTCTGGGGGGAAGAGTTGAGACCAAGATTCCAATATGCGGATACATCCTTATTCAACCCGGAACAGTAGAAGCAGAACGCCTCCGACATTGCTGGTCCTCTAAAGATAGACCCGGCAGGCATCTCGTGCCATACACGTTTGTCGATGCCTGCAAGACGGCAGGTATGCTGTTGGAGCAGATATTCGTTGAGGAATGCACTCCGATCACTATGCATATTCATCCAAGCATTAACGGCAACGCACGCGACGCGTTAGCGCATCGCATCAAAGTAAGTAGTTTATTGGCGCTGGAATGGACTCATCCATTTTAGCACTCTGGAGGTGATCCAAACGCGTCCCAGCAGACAGCGCGAGTCATCCTTGCAGATCCTAACACTGAGGTTTTCAAATCTCTCGTCAGGACCTATCAGGGTATGCCAAACAAGAACATTGAATCTCATCTTTGGGTCAAGCAATGCATTGAAAGAGGATCAGTTGTTTATACACCACTAGTTTACAAAAACCCTGGTGGACGTCGTGCTGGCGAAGAGTATGTGTCCAAAGTTTCTAATTAATTGTTAACGTCATCTGATGCAGACGCACCCCTTTCTCTGTTCAAGATGACGAACACTTGTGCGAGTGGATAGCTTTTAAAATTCCTTCCAAAGATACTCGCGGACGCACAGGGAACAATCTCTACAAGCAACTTTGTGACCTTGTAAGTAACAGGACCGAAACCAGTCTCTCACCAACATAGTGTTCAGGGGGGCAAGCCTGATTACACATGGGTTGAACGTCACTCCTGGCAGTCCTGGCGAGAGCGTTACAAGAAGAACATGGACCGTCTAGACGCAAGGATCGCTATGATTGTAGAACAGCACAAGATTGTTCCAGGTGCATCTGGACAATACGGCTATGTGCGGGAGGCGGAAACGAAACCAAAGAGGACCGGAAAGAAACGTAAACTGGAGCCTGAACCAACGGATAGCGAGCGGGACGATCCATCAAGCGCACCGAACAGTCAGAATGAATCAGAAGCCGACCTCTTCACTGGAGAATCGGCCATTCAGACCCCTTCAAAAGAGGATCGGAACGATGATGACAGTGACTGGGCTGTCAGGATTGGCAACTCCCCGCCACCTACCTGGGCTAAGCGTAAAGGCGCTGACTTAGAGGAACGAGAACGCAAACGATTACGGTAATACATTGCGTTCCTTTTTCGCCATTCTTCATGAGATTCTAGGGCTGAACGATCTGCTGACAGAACTGTTCGAAAAATTGCGTCAGAGTTCAGGTTCACCGTTGAAGAAGTGCAAGAATACTACGACAAGCATGGTGATATAGCTAAAACACATTCTCGCTTCCAGCGAATGAGGGAGATGATTGCGCAATTGGATGACGACTAGTGTATGACAGACACAATGGGAATACAGCATCTCAATCGAACAGAAGTTTATAGTGGGCTGCACGAATAGGGGCAGAAGGACTGTCAAAAAGTTTCCGTTTCCTGCAAGATGGTCAAATATGATCATACAGGTAGGAAACCCATTCACTTTTCTCCTGCAGCTGTAGAGGGGTAAGACAAAAAGAGATCGGAATGTTTCGGTAGGGGAGCTTCACTGCGATCTAATGAGCTAGCAAATCAAAGTGAAATCTATCTACTGACGTGAAGTAGGGATGCTCGAGAGCATCTTCCGCAGAGATTCTTCGCTCTGGGTCGTAAGTCAGAAAAGACATCAGCAGATCGATACCCGCTGAAGTGATGTGCTGAAACTTTTGACGAAACTGATGTGGTTGTGGGGATGGCAAGGAAATAGTCTTGGCCACGGGTAACGATGAGTAACCTGGCCACGAAGTACTAGTTGGAGGACCCAGGAGTTTGAATATCATTGTAAGAAGTTCCAATTCTGCTTTGGCTTGGAAAAGTGGCTCCTTGAGAAGAAGCTCGGCGAATATGCAGCCTACGGACCACATATCTACTGCAGTTGAGTAGGTGGTCGCACCCAATAGAATTTCTGGTGCACTGAAGTACCAGATGAACAGGAGACATGAGTATCATGCAGACACTTGCCGATACCAAAGTGTAACGACCAATTGTGTCATACCGCCTACCCCCACAGGGTCACCATATCGGCGCGCAAGGCCAAAGTCAGCGACTTTAATGATTCCGCGATTGTTCATGAGGAGGTTGCTCGTTTTCAGATCTCGGTGTAGTATCCAGTTGGAATGACAATGCTTAACCGCGGATAATAGTTGTAGCATCAAAGTTTTGATTTCAGATTGCAGGAAAGGTGCAGTCATGAGTGTGAGCAAGGACTTTAGATCATGTTCAATGAAGTCCATAACGACAAATACTCTTTGACGACTGTAAGTCAAATTAAAAGTGAGTAAAGACATACTGAGTCAGCGTATCGCCGACCACGACCTCGCGAATGCCGACAACGTTTTCGTGTCTGCAAGATATCAAAGCGTTAATTTCTCGCAGAGCCGTGATTGGAAAGCCATTCTTCTCGTCGTCCAGCTTGAGTTTTTTGAGTGCGACTATCTCTCCGGTCTGCTTGTCGCGTGCACGAAATACGACGCCGTATGAACCTTCCTCGATTTGATTGAGACGTTCATAGGAATAGACCGACCGCGATGGAGTTATTGCGGGATGTTGTGATCTTGAAGGAACATACAAGCTGTGATTTGTCCTAGATTCCGTCCTCCTCCGCCGATGTTGCTGCTCAGACAAGTCTTGTTCTGCCTTGCGCTTGGTGGTCATGGTAAGTAGTGACACGTGATTCGCCATGACTGTCAGAGTCTTGAACAAATGGCCGATATCCTCCAACAATCTCATGGAGGATCTTGTGAGACATGCACTGGACAGCATAGACCTGTCTGAGGCAACTGGAACTCTTCAATGGTCTAGTTACGATGAGATCGACCATCAGCTCAGCAACAGTGACCGCAGAACCGTTTACTCGTCTTCCTACACGTTTCGAAAGGGTCTTATCAGGTTCCAAGGCTGATACGACGAAGGGATGGTGACTAAAAGATTCTAGAAAGCATTTTCTCTCTCGTATTATTGCCCAACGCGTTGCCAAGAGCTGTACCTCTGCACTGAAGGAGGCAACGCCGCGGACATTCGAGCTCGAGCTTTCATTTGCCGATGAGCTGGATGAGCTGTTTGCAGATGACTTGTGGGAGCTAGGCAAAGAGCTCCAGAACTCTGAAAAATGGTGGATTCTAAAACCGTTAGCATCTGTTGATTTCCGTGGTCGGCTGATAACCACTTGATCAAGTTCTATGGCAGATCGCGGCAATGGAATCAGACTTTTCAACTCTAGACATGCCCTCGAACAAATATTCCAAGAGTTTGAGGATGAAGAAGAATCGACTGCGGAAGATACCACCGCGATAATTACATCCCAGCTGCGGCACTTCGTTATACAGGTGCATAGACATGTTCTTGAAATGACGCATCTTGAACTCCCTGCAGGAATACATTCCGACTCCACTTCTTTTCGACCCCTCGTGTTTGACTGACAGCGACAATCAGAAAGGATATAAAGTAGGTGTGCCCGTTGTTGAAATTCATGTCTGGATGACCTAGTTCCATCTGAGAGCATACTGTGTCGCGTCCGGGACATTAACGCTTTATCTTTATGACAGGATATTAGCTCTGTTTTCTTCCGAGCCCTATCGTTCTCCCGAAAGTGATAGGTTGCAGGACTTGAGTGCGCACCTCACCAACACGTCGCTGCAGACCCATCCCAGTGAATATGCAGTACGCTTGCTGGATGAACTCGTTGGATGTCGCATATTGTCTGGCAATTCAAATGCAAAACTGACAAGCGCAGATGTCTCATTTATTGTGGGGCAAATGGTTGATATATTAGCCGAAACGTTCAGAGCAGGTCTTGATACACCGGTCCACTTTCAGGTGCGTCCATCGACATCGTAAGAAGAATATGAACAAGATTTGCAAGACGCTCCCGAATGCTTTCGAGCTGTTCGGGATAGATTTCCTTGTTTCACACAATCCGCAAGCCTCTGCTCCGTTTCAAGTCAAGCTATTAGAAATTAATGCCGAACCTGCGATCGAAATGACGGGACCGAGGCTTCGGTTTATCTTGGATGATTTGTTCGTGTCGATTGCGCAAGTCTGCGTAAGACCATTCTTTGTGAGAGAGAATGGAAGGCAGGATGTGTGGGCTGTTGGAGAGAGCCGTCATCGATTTACGAAGTGTCTTGAGCAACGGATACGAGGGGACTGATTGCAATAACAAGTGTCTGGGGACTGATCGCAATCAAGTATAATCACATGGCTGAGACAGAGATGTCCGGCAACTACATATTCTCGTTACGACCGACTTTTACGCAGGGATTAGTATTGGGACAACTTTCTATTCTGATTCTGCTGGGACTCGTCCTCAGATACCTGTTTCTCGACTCGACTCAGTACCCGTTTGAGACATCCTCTTACCATCCTCGCGTCAACAGCGACTTGTTCGTACGAAACAAGTCATCTCGATTGAGCTCAAGCTCCGAAAAGTTTGGAGACGAGCCTGCGGAATGGTTGAACGAACTGCTGGAGGAGGTGAGACTCGGTGCTGTGCCAGAACCATCACGCCTTCAACTTGCAGATTCTGCAAGTTTATAGATCTAAATTAAGGGACCATCTCTCTGGCGCTGACGGGGATGAATCGGTGCGAAAAAGAGTTGAAGAGTACGCGAACAGGATTCGACCGCAAGGCTTCTTGGTAACGCGCTGCTCGCCGACCGCCTGTGACTGACTTTTCCAGGACAAGATTCAGATTCACTCAGTCAATCTCGGCCAGTCTGCTCCGCGTCTGTGTAATGGCCGAAGAACGAGAAAGCCGACAGAGACCATTGCGTCGGTAGGTGTTTATGGCCTTATGGTAACCTCGTTAATTGATAGCAAGGAAACCGCGTTCGACATGGAGTACGTCGACACCATCTCAATATCTCTTTCAACGTCGTATCTGTTCAACTACCCGCTTTCTTCATTTGCGCGTCTACCAGTGTCATTGACAATCTCCTTGGCGTCCTTCCGATCTTCAGTACGCATTTTGTTGTACAATCTCGCTCAAACCAATTCTTGCACTAGATCACTGTCTCACCTCCTTTGCCCTCATCCCCGCCATCCTTGACGGTCTCCGTATCGCCTAATTTCACTTTGGAACTTGCAACAACTTCACTGATGGGCAGTCGCGCCAAGCTAGCCAATGTTCCCAAACTCCATGAACTGATCCAGCACCAGGTCCGTAGAGTTCTGGCCTCCCGTGTTTCCTGGCAAGTTCCCTTGCCTGGCCTAACAGGCAGAGATATATAAAAATATTTTATTAATGATCAAGAGTTAATACGATCGTGACAGACTTGTACTTGGTATGACCACAGTCGCATCCAACATCGTCTTTGACGACATCTTCACCATCAGCGACATTGATAAGGAAGGCAAAAAATTTGACAGAGGTTTGACTTGAGAGTCTGGTAAAAATCGTAATTCATCGTCGTCAGTGTCGCGTCTATATGCGCACTCGAAAAACTATGAGATGGACTTGACGCTGGATTATAACGTCGAGCTCTTTCCTCTTGACAAGGATCAAAGCTTCACGCTGGCACTTGCTTCTTCTCTCGCTCGCGGTGCGCCAGCCACAGCAAGTGGAGACCCAACCGCAGACGACGACGAGAAAGAAAAGGATGTATGGAGACCCGACGGAAAGGGTCGCAGAGGTCTCGAGGAAGACTACGACTATGTCATGTACGGCAAGGTGGGGCAACTCGTCTTCATCAAGGCGCAAGCTCAGCATTCTAGGTCTACAAGTTTGATGGCGGAACGTCGGAAATTGTGTTGGTGATCACTTTACTTCGTCTTCACCTCGCTGAATACCTTCGTTAGGTCTGCTTACGCTTCGTTCGGAGGATTGCTCATGTCTTTGACGGGTTCCTATCGCCATATGACCAGCATCGTCCTGGGAGATCCAGTCTATGTGCTGATACGCAAGTGACCTAGTAACTCAGTCGAATATGAGCTTTATCTGTTAATGGTGGACGTGTCGTTCCTAAAGAGCTAACTTCAACAACCCTTGGTGAGTTATGTATAAATTCAACTACAGCTACACGGTCCCTGACCAATCATGCTGCGCGCAAAGCTCGTAGCTTATCCAAAACTAAATCCATATCAGCGTCTTTATCGTCATTGTCCATGAATCGCCACAACCGGCGGCCCAGCTTCACTTCTACCTGCACAGTAGCCGAAGTTGAATCTGCTAGTAGTGCAGGTCCTCTTGCTCCCCTCCCTGCAATTGCGCAGGAATCCTCATGCAACGGCATGTCTTGGTAATCCACTCCGAAGAAACGAGTCAATTTTGCAACCCGTCGACGGCGCTCTTGAAAATTAGAAGCAGATGGCGATGTCTCATTCCTTTGAGCCATCGATGAAATCCGCCTCGACCTGCGACCACTTTCTTCCTGGTTGGGCAGCGACATAAGTGTAGTCGTGGATGACGACAGCTGGCTAGTCAAGCTTATCGATGACGATAATGGCGATGGCACTGAAATTGTAAGATGTGATGTAGGGTCCAACATAATTTCCTTCGGGGGTTGACGTCCAAATACCTGGACGAACATTAGGAACGGCTCTCCAAGTCACCGTTCTGCATACCTGAATCATCTTTCGGGCACGTTTGACATTCAATACACGTTGCCTGTCAGTGTAGATGCCCCCAGACCCAAAATTCTGATTGTATCGCTGGTGAAAGTCTACAGACTCTCGCACCAGACGACTGGCTTTAGGTGTCGTCACTGAATTATTTTTCTTCAGAGTCTGAATTGAACCTGAAGGTTTCACAAAGGTCTCTGCATCCAAGCTCTTCCGTCTTCCTGTCCTCCTAGGCGTTCCAATATCCGCTTTACGAGGGAATACAAGCTCGGAGGGCACACCTTCGCCCAACACACGATTGAGCTTGGCTAACTTGGCATCGGCAGACAAAGGTGGGCTGGGTATAAACGAAATGATTGACATGTTATCATCACTAAAAGAACGAATAGAGCAAATAGTCGGAGAGTCGATGTTGTTTGTAGTCGTCCTCCCCGTACTATGACGCGAACGAGTATGATAGTCTCGTCGAGAACGCTGAGTCGAGACTAACGAAGTGGATCGCCGGACTGAACCAACAGCCTCTGGGTCCAAGGATGGCATTTCTCCAAAGACCTGGCTAAGTTTCCGGGCTTGTCGAATCAGTCTAGCTCTCGACTTCGCATCCCTTTCGTTTGTCGTCGGGGGAATAGAGTCAGCAGCTTCTTCCTTGGTTCTCTCCATAGACTGAGCAGTATCGCACGACCACCGGAGAGAAGAACCAGGCAGAACAGATAATGTCAGGGAGAAGTTTAACTTGGATAGATTAACAGCAGCTCTTATTGAGCACAACATTTGCGGAAGATAACCACGATTTATCTGCGATCTGTTTTGTGGCGCCATTGGTAGAAAGGGAAGTATGGTGGCATACAACTAAACCCAAAATTGTTGTATTTGGGCCGTATATATACTATTAGACTCGACTATTAGACTCGACTCGGACATATGAATGTCTATAACTGTCAAAGGACGATTGATGCAATGTCTACAGTTTCTTACGAAAATGCTTAATGTACAGGTGTGGTGTATAATAAATTACAACTTAAGTAACCGATAGCAATTATCCGTCTGTCCGTCTTTCAAACCTAGTTGATAAACCAATGAAATCACTGGGAACGCGAATTAATGAGACCCGCTGAGCGCACCGTGTCTTATTCCACTGTTCTGCCTGCTCTTCTAAAGGTTCATGGGCAGTGTAAAACTTTTCATGAGAATGTAATTCTTCGCTTGTGCGAGGCGACGACATATCACGGTCCAACTTGCCATCATATGTCGGTGGATGCGCGCTCGGGATGACAGTTGTCAGCTGCGGGTTGCTGAGACTGAAGGATGCGATGTCATCGGAGGATGGCCAATTCAACGAATCTAACGCAGAGTGGAAAGAGTCGGTGGTGGATTCTGGCCTGTGAGAAACTTCGCTACGTGCGGGCGACTGCTTGACGAGGTGTTGTCCATCCAAAATTTCCGTTGCCGCCTTAAGAGCCAAGGTTTTGTTCAACCGCCAGTCGCGGTCGGCTGATATGAGGTCGTTTGCAAGAATGTCACGATAACAGACCAGCTTGACAAGATCCAGACGAGCTTGATCAACAATTTTAGCTATAGACTGGACAGTGGCAAGCAAACGATCTCGTGTCGACCGTTGGAAGGGTGCAAGGATGGCAATATTGCGGACCACACGCATATGTGCGTCTATTGAAGCCTGAAGGGCAGTGATTTTCAGTCCAAGATCACTTATTTTCAATTGGACGATTCGTGAACGAGACCCATTAGACGAGAGTGCAGGAGATGGAGGGGTAAATCCAGACTCGGTTTCCTCCGTCCAGAAGCCAATGTCCGGCGAGGATGCTCGCTTCCCTGCTGCAAGATCCGATTTGACTTGGTCGAACGTAGCCTTGAACTGCTCCGCATCAGCGACTTCTGGCGCAGTTGCAACATCGCCTTCAATATGGCTGGATGTTGCGACTCTTCGCTTCACAGGTGAACCATAGAGCGGCGAATCAGAGTCTGGGGACAACATGGCTGGGAGATCATAAGACGATTCACCACCCCAACGGTGAATCCTGGGAGGTGTTTGATTCATATGCTGTAGGTCATGTAAATGGGAAGTGGCAGCCGCGACACCCGTAAGTTGGACGTCCTCGCCAGACATACCCATGGAGCGCATGTTGACCCCGGCAGATCTGAATGCACCGGCGTAATTGATGAGGGACATCCATTCATTCAGTTCCTGATCACTGGAAGCCTGTAAGAGGAATTGTCGCCCATCGGGAACCACAAAACGCCAAGTATGTCGATGCTAGAACACTGAGGAAAGGGACAGAAAAAGTAAGCGGTCACTTTACCTTGGTATAAGATGTATCATAGACAGCAATGGCATCATTGACAGATATAATCTCGTCCGGTTTGAAGACTGTTATTCGAGAGGTATCAGATGATTCTGTCCTTGTTAGAACCATAACAGCCCAGGAGGGATCGCGGAAAAACAATAGTTGTGAACCCGTCAACATAACACCCCAAGACCTCCACTTCCTGTTAGATGCCTTTCTGCCACTCTGCAATAGGTCACCCTTTCTGTTCAGTGTTCCGGCCTTCGTAATTTTCACCCTCAAAGTTTCCTGTTTTGGAAACTCGGTCAGCAGTGGATTTGGGGGTCCCGTCGCCATGTTGAGATTGAAAAATGCCGATGATGGCCGAGCTTGATCCTCAGTAAGGACCTCGATAATATTGGCTTCTGCGAAAGCACGGCGTAAAGCCTGTTCGTCTCTAGGATCTGTCGTCCCTTCACACTTGTAAGGGTTGTCGAGGGCGAGATGAAACTCGACGTTGACACGGAGTGGTCCAAGAAGGTTCTATGTAAGCTGAATCAATGACCGCAAGATAGGCCACCAGGAACGTACGTTGGAAATGAGATAATATGGATCTACCTTATTACTCTTCCCCAAGAGGCTGGAGCCACCGTTGATGGGACTATGAGCTGACAATAGAGGGGGCATAGTCTTTTCAATAGGATCCTCAACAAATATAAACGGCGCGAAGACGATGTTATCGTAGAAACACTAGTTTTGTCATCAGTCAGATCATAAATTAGAGCATCGCGTACATCCAAGACTTCTGGAATAGATCCCGGAAATTGGGTGTTTTTTATATAGTCCGCTTTCGTCATTTTGCGCTTATTGGACTTATTGAAAGCATCTGTATGCAGCATGATCAAACTAAATGCCAGAATATATGGATGATCTAGGTAATTAGGCGTGTTAGGAAAATGTATGAGGTGAAATATCATTAAAGGACCTTCGGATAGGAATATGCCTGGATTGCAGTGCATGTAGTGTGCAGCGAAAGCCTCCATGACTCTATCGATCTGTTGCGTCTCCCGTGGAAGACCTACATCCATGAGGAGACGTCGCAATGCAATGTCGAGAGGGTCGTCTGTAAGGCTGAACTGAGCAATGTATGCACGCAGGGCTTGAGCGTGAAAGGGATCGCCACTACATAAAGGATGAGAGTGTGATGGTAGATGATAAACGCTAAGACCTAGACGCTAAAACGGCCGCTATGTCAGCCCTCCCGACGACTGTAGATAGTTTCTGCACATATTCCTCGGGTATTTGATCGGGCGACGGCTTAGGAATTTCCAGGGAGACCTTGTTCAGAGATGGTCTGGAAGAGTTGGGAGATGTACTCGGCGCGGGTGAACCATCGCGCAGGGTTGTGGATGAGACGGATGCAAATAAATTCAAAGACAGACGCTGAAGTAGAGGAGGACTACCTTGTTGATTTTTCGAGTAGTCTCTGTCTGGTAAAGGTTTTTCGAAGTCGGTGGGAGGGGATAACGACGGGGACGAGGTGAGTAAATGCGCGGATTCAAAGAAAGAGGCTTCAATATTCTTTGTTCTTTCAGAAGAGTCAGCAGTTGCTGGTCTACGTGGTGTACGACGTGGTTTGGGTTCTTGTTGAGAAGTTGGATCAGGAGAGGAATGTATTGTATGGGAAGATTTGGTACGTTCGGAGTGGCTGCGCGAAAGACCACGCGAGTGCTTCGATGAATAGATTTCAGGAGACGAAGAGAAGGTGGCTGGGTCGACGATAAAGGGCGTGGTTGGAAGTACAAGTGGAAGAGGTATGAACAAGTCGCTCGGGGGCTGGGGAACCTGCTCAGCTGGGGTTTCAGAAGAGATTGGCCTCTTTCTGGACCAGAACGAAGCTCTCCGGGCAATGATTTTGGGTGGCAGGTTAGTGACCGACTCTTTGGTCTTACCTTTGGATTCTGAAGAGGCGAAATTGAGAAAAGAAGGGGTACCCAGCGACAGACCACGGGAGCGGCGCCTCTCAGGTTGTGGGTTCGAAGGGCTGTCCGTTGTTGCATGCCTTAGTTTGTGAGAACTTTTTACCTTGCGAATGCTAGGGCTCAGTGTGGAAACTGGAGAAGCCGCAAAGAGGACTGTGTTGACCGCAGAAGATGACGAAGAGGCTGATGATGGTATAACATGGGTGAGTCCTAGCCCAAGCGCTGCATGGGCTAATGCGAAAGTAGAAGAGACCTCTATTGGCGATTTGAGCGAGTTGGAATGTGGAAACAGCGACGAGCGCATCGTTTCACGCTCAATAGCTTCGGAAGAGTCGGCCTCCTCGTGGTCATCGACGTCGATGTCAGTATTAATTGGAATGGGCGGTAAATTTTTGTTCACCAACATTCTCTGAAGCGAACAGTCGACAAGGGCTCTGTTGGTGAATGTTGAACCCAGCATCATGACACGCTCATGGACGTACCATGCGATCTTGGCAGACGCTACAGACAGCGTCCAAGCACAGATAATTACTTGGTCAGGTCTGAAATATACCGTTTACTAAAAACGTCTACACGATCTAAAATTAGATATGAGCTAACTAACGGCGACCTTTGCTTTCCGCTTTGCTTTCTGTATGCTCCTTTTCTTGCTTTCCAATGCAGCACGCTATAAATCACATCACCTATCGACAGCTCAGTCATAGAGAGACGTACCTCTGAAGCACGCTTGTTTTGTGCGTGTTTCACCTTTTCAAACAACTTGCGCTGTTTGTTACTCATCATCATCTTGTTCATATCCTGTTCAGAATCAACTTCGGCAACTTTCGAGTCTTTCTGTTTCTTGCGTGCTTTGCCCAGCTCCTTCTCGAATGTATCATGATCAACACCAGCGGCTTCGGCGGATAATTCAGCTGTCCGGAGGGCTGCAGCGTCTTTCGGAACTGCTTCCAAAGCAGATTGCGCAGCGTTATTTGTTTCATCACCTTCGCTTACCGAGGCCTCGTCATCTACATCAGCCTCATCAGCCAGTTTCTGTGTTGGATCGTATGCTCCCTCATATTCGCCGAACGGACTGAGGTGTGGAGGTAGTGTTTTACCTTGCAGATAAGGCTCTTCAAGGAGAATTTTTCCGGCATTTATGCAATCTACAATCCACTGTGGTTGAACGAACTTACGTCGCAGGCGAAGTTCACGCTGTTCGGACGTTTCGTTCAATTCAACCACAGGTCGGTCAATGATGACATGAGTGATTGACTCATCAATTTCGTTGAAAGAGGATCCGCTACCAGATGAGCTTGGCCAGCCTATTCGACCACCGAAAGAGCGGACCAGGAACTCGAACATAGGTCGCGAAGTCTCGCGAGATAAGAAGAAGGTGTAGGGAGAGAAGAGCGAGTTGTTGAAGGATTGGGGCAACGAGATCAATGACTTGAGAGTTGGCAGAGGGTCCGCGGACTGGGACTCGGGTTTCGATCCGTGTTCAACAAATTCATCTTCTGCGTCATCTGTAGAGGAGACTAGCCGATCGACGTCCATGCTGTCTTCCTCAGGCGATGTCGCTATATTCTTAATGATCTGGCGTACATCTTTCCCGGATATTCTGCGACCATCAACTTCAACCACTTTCGGTTTTGAGGTTGGGTCTAGGAAGCGATCGGTATCTCGAAGGTTGAAAGCGTTGACTCCAGCAGCACCCTCGTCTTTTTTCAAGTCTATAGGAGGTGGATACRCCAGGCCAACATCRGTATARAGCTTGAAAAAGAYGAATCCCAACAAAGTCTGATATAGCTCGAGGAAAGTGAGCATGACACGGACATCGACATCGCTCGGGATCTACGGGATAGTTGACATATACCGAGAGTAGAAAATTTAAGACTAACGGATTGGGTGAACTGGTAAGGGACAAGCCAGGTGATTGGCTGGTCCATGACTTCGGCCTGATAGTATATCCCTTTGATAGAGAGAAAGGCTTTCCGCAAAGACCGGGAGTGCATGACATAAAGCTGCCATTCAGCGGACAGACGAAAACAGTTTTCAATGAGCGACGGAGGAAGTCGAGGATTGGAAGGAAGAGATGCAAAGAGTGATACCATGCAGAGCGCGTCGTCGATATCCCGCAGGGCATCTATAAAGGTTGGATACCTTAAAGAGTTGATCCGTGAAGAGTGCAGTTGGAGGTAACGCAAACCTTTCTTTGATGATGTGATCCAGTCGATAGACAGGCTTGTTGTCTTCGAGACTTTTGGCATGACTCCATTCGTTCCTTCCCAATGCTTTTGAGAGTTTCTTGGCGAAAGCCTTGTGCTCTCGTAGCTTTTTCAAGATGGGTTCATGGGCAAGATATGCAATGTCCTTTGCATAATAGAATGAAGTTGGTGCGGATGACCCTTTATTCACTTTTTTCTTGTTACGAGGCTCTCTAGGGAAGATGCCTGTGGGCGTTGAGCCTTCTCGCCTCGGTATACATCACCAGAACACTTACCCTTCAGAATGCACAAGCGACGGAAGTCCGCCAGCGAGCACTGTAGCTTCTTTACTGCAGCAGAACGGGTAACATACGCCTTGGCAGCGCCAGCTTTGCCTTTTTCCTTCAGACGGCCCATGAAAATTAAATCTGAGTGTGATCACGTGATAAATCTTCAAGTTGACAGTATGAGGTGAGTTTCTTCAATGTTCAGAGTAATCTAAGCATTGAATCTTGAATCGCAGTCAATATGTTCATGTCGCAAAATCAGAGCTAGATGAGGCTCAACTGCGCCAGCTCGAAGAGCACGAAATCTCGCAAGGTCCCTTGTCTGTGCTGCAGCAGGCAGTGCGCAACCATACTCAAGTCCTTATTTCTTTACGCAACGATAAGAAGCTCTTGGCCCGTGTAAAGGCCTTTGATAGACACAGCAATATGGTGAGTTGCGTAGCTCGCCGACAACCGTTCATTCTGACGACTCTCAGGTCCTCGAAAATGTGAAGGAGGTATGTTCGGTTCTGCCTGCCAGCCACAGTCTGAAGTCCGTTTATTAGATGTGGACAGAGGTTCCAAAGGGAAAGAACAAGAAACCAGTCAACAAGGATCGGTTCATCAGCAAAATGTTCCTGCGGTTCGTGTCTTGCAGTTTGCTTGCATTCAGCTTATTGATCGCTTCCAGGGGCGATTCTGTGATTCTGAGTCCGTCTCTCTACTTTATTTCTATTGCATCCTGACCGGCATACAGTTTTGCGCAATCAAGCTTGATGGGTGGTGTTGATAGGTAAAATTTTGAGGATGTCTCTCCTCAAATTCCTCAGTCTGTCTTCAATTATGTCCTGCAACATTTCAATGCATTCCTTGATGCGTTGTGATGCCCTACTGCGTCGTCCACATAGCCAACTCTCTCAATTTCTTCGCGTATCCAATGAAGAGTTTCTGTCCGTACAAGTGGTGGCAAAACTAGGAGAATTTTAGTCAAATAATCATTAGCACGAGTCATTTCTGACCTCTCGAGGCTCGAATAGCTTGGCGGTAGAGCGTGAAAGCTTTTTGCTGAAGAATGAAGTGCTTCAGTGTTGCCATATGCCATAAGTGGATTAACAATTTCAACTCCGCTGCGAATCTTTACCAGTAGGTAACACGGCCTGAACTCTGACAATGTCCACAACAGAAAACGAACAGCCCACAAGTTCTCAGCTGACTGAAGAAAACGATGCTGGCCAAGTTTCTCTCGATTCGGACGGCGTCGACGTCGACGTCGTGGTCGCTTCTCCCTGTCTTCTGAGGATCTATACACGTCCTCAGATACTTCGTTTGCACTCTTCTTCTCTTGTTGGGCCTCCGCCAGGCATGCCTGAGCTCAGAGAATGGTTCGGGTGCGTCCAGCACTCGCAGTCTGTTTTACTCTCATTTTATAACTAGAGCCGAAAACGAACAAAATCTGAACAAGAAAGACACTGAACCTTCAACACCCAACAGCGCCAGAGAACGAAGGTGTGCTGCATCTGCATTTCTCAGCTATCCGTCTGAATTTCCGCAGGTTCAGACGAGATGCTGAAGACGCTGGCAAGTCAATGTCCAGTTTCAAGGCTGTAAATCAATGGGCTTTTTAGATTCATCTTCTCGTTCTACCTTTAGGTCTTCTCTCAATCAGCCTCCACAAATGGGAAACTTTAAGCATCAATCGCTTCGTGGCAATGACCGCGACGGTGATAAGGACAAGGAGCGCGATATTCGCGACAAAGAAGGTCAGGAAAGACTAAGAAATGTCAGTCGCACACTATATATTTTATTCTCATCTCACTTTTTTGCCTTAGCTTTCTGAAAAGTATGATCGTGATCGACTTGCCCTCCCAACGGGTAATAGAACTAAGGATAGAGAACCCGCACCGCATCTTACCGCCGGATCCAGTCGAATACCGGGCCCTCAGCTCTCAGCTGTAACAGGTCGTCGATCCGAAAGTGGGAGGAAGAAGAACGGTGAAGGCGAAGACTGGAGACGAGGTGACTTCATCTTTTCATTTCGTACAACTGATATACAACTTTTCAGCTACCGATAATCGTCGTTCTGGTCGCGAAGAACGTAAGTCTTTCTGTAGCTTCCTGAGTCGCAAAACGTCATTCTCTTGGTAGGTTCTGACCGTGCCCGCTCTCGTTCTAGAGCGCGTGACTCCTCGAGGCCGCGCAGAGACCGTGATAAAGAAGACAAGAAGGAGAAGGAGAAGGAAAAGGAAAAGGAACGAGATCATCGTAGAGGTGACAAGGAAGATGATCCTCGTCGTGATCGAGAGAAGGAAAAAGACGTTGAAGACGAAGACCCGCGACATTGGAGAGACGATGGAAAGAGAGACGAAAGAATAACCGCACGCAGAGAGCGCACTACCCGGGATAAAGATGCGCCCAAAGATGGCTCCGATCGTTGGACTGCTGATGACCGCGATTCAAGGCCAAAGCGAAATTCAGGTAGGGACAAAAAATCTATCACGGCTTCAGAAGAAGTTTGGGATCGTGACCGCACTGACAAAGAGAAAGAACCTGCCTGGATGGACACTTATATACCCCCCCTTTCTGGTGCTGGCATTCTTGGAGGAAAAGGCCCTGATGGTGAACTAGATGGTATTCAAGTCTGGAAACGCGGCATCAAAGAAAAAGAACAGAAAGAGAAAGAGAAAGATTTGTTGAAGGAGAATTCTGACAACAATCTCGAGTCTTCCGACAGGCTAGACAGCTCAGCTGGACCCTTGGACGAGATCCAACAGTTCAAACTCATGATGAAAAGGGAGCAAGAGCGTATGCAAGCTTCTCCTAACGTCGTCTCCAGCTTGGATCTATCAGCCGGTAGGTTTCCGTTTCACAGGCCATGTCTACTGTCTGACTGGCAGCAGGTCAACTTCCTGAAGCACTCACGGGTAAGAGGCCAGCTAACCGACGTCATGTTATGTCTGAAACTTTTATTCTCTAGATGCCAAGCCTAACGGCTCCCCCGATCTATCGTCTGAAAGTAGCTTGTTGACCAAGTCCACACTCAGTCCGACTCAATCCTTATTATCTATTTTAACATCGGGTGATCCAGGGTCTTCTCACAGCAACAAAAACATATCCTCATCTACCGACTCTACCGGCAGGGCAGCCACCTCGCGGCTATTTCCAAATCCCATTTCTAATGACGCGACTTCAACGACAGAAACTGTGCCTCTCCAATCGAGTCGGTTCACTCCTCCACAAGGGTCGCGGCTTCTGGCTTTGGGCAACCGGTCTTCTGCGAAAGCAATGTTGCCGAACAATGTCGGATCCACATTCTCGCAACGAACGAATGGCTCGCCTTCTCGAGTGTATGCGGATCCAAGCATTCCTGATCCATCAAGACCTGATGTCCTTGGCGCAGCAAAAGATGCTCAGCGACCTCCTTCTGGATTCTTGCCTTTTGAAGAACAACCTCGTCCGTATGTGCTAGATGAGCAGAAAACCATTATGGCCAATACTGCTCGTCGCATAGAAAGACCTGATTCTGCGGGCCGGACAGACATGATACCGCCTGACCCAGCTGGTTATGCACCAAGCAAAGGTAGCCGTTTTGCCAAATTTTTCGATGGGAAAGCAAAAGACAGTTCTGTCCCAAAACCACACATAGGCGCTACGGCAAGCCCAAGCATTGAAAATCAGCGGCATGATGCTGACCGAACGATGGATGATTTGTTTGTAATGTTAAACAACTCTGCTCAGGTCTGTAAGGTGCATATTATCGATGATTCACCACTGATTCTTGTACAGCGATCCAATCAAATGCCTTTGGTTTCTCATTCCTTTGGTCAGCAATCCCAAAGCCAGGTGCAAATGCCACAACCAACGCCACCACCACCGCAATCTCAACCACATCATCGCTTGGAGCCCCTGTATGAGAGTCGTATGGACAGTAGGAACTTCGTTCCGGATGGAATGGTACCGGGTCTCCGACCCGCTCCTCCGCGTAACCGAGACAACGGAGGAATGTTCGGGGAACACATCGACGATTCGCTATCGTACAACGGACAGCGCGTAGTGCCGATGGCACAGCGTGGTCCCGAACCAACATACTCGGGTCTTGGAGCTGGCGTATACCCGCATACAGTTCGCAACGGGCAACTTCAAGCCCATTATCGAGGTGGTCCATCTCCAATATCAAACGCACAACCTACTTTGCAAAGTACGCACCTTCAGAGACTACCGCCGGGCTTGGCGAACCTGGGTGGACGTCCTCCACATGAGCCTGCACACTTTTCAAACATGCATGGAATATCGTCTTCCGCGGTTCACGGGACTTTGCATGGTACAATCATGCAAGCTCAGCCGCCACCGCAATTCAGCAACATGGGGTTCGGTGGTCAAACTCATGTTCGAATGAGTCCTGGACAGTTGCAGAACTCGTCTAGTATACAGCAAGGCTTGGGACCTAGCAATCTGGACATACGAACATCCACGCAGGCACAACTTTTGGGACTGGGTGGGGCACGTAGTGGGTTTCCGCAAGGACCTAACACAATGCAGAATCCGTTGCTTGCTATGCGTCAACAGCAACAGCTTGTAATGCCGCACATGGTGCCTCACCAGCTGCAGCAACCTCCTCCTAGCAATAGTAATACTCACGATCTGATGACGTTGCTTATGGGTGGTCATCAGAGAGAATAAATTCCTTGTGTACTTTACTTGCAGCATTGAATCTATTGCGTCATGACACTCTCATTTCTCCATTTGGAGCATGCTGTACCTATCAGAATATCCATACCTTCCGAGTCGATATGGCAAGTTGAAAGCACGACGGTGGTTTCTAGACTTCTAGCACTGTTTGCCATCGACAAGTCGGAATGAAACAGAAAAGGACGCGTCGAAAAAATTGACGCGCCTCGCGTCTCGGCTTTATGATAAGATCAATACACGTTGCTGGACATTTACGCCCTGAGAGATTGTGTGCATAAGTAGGTGCACGCCACTCGCACAAACGTGAGATTGATGTAGCGGCTATGGACAAGACTGATGCTGGTGATTGATGGAAGGGAGATGGGATCTCACGTGACGGTTAAATACTATGGAAAACAGGAAATCCAAGAAAGCTTGAGGAGACGGAGAGCCCACAACGAGTTCACTTTACGTGGCAGGGAGACAAGCGATGAAACTGTGTCTGTAATATGAACGGAGTATTGAAGTGATATTACCTAAAGAAGACAGCCACCATGTCAAGAAGACAAGCCTCGTGGATCAAAAGGCTTGCAGCAGGAATTGGATATCACCGAACTTGAATCTTTCCCTGCACAGTGTAAGCGACAACGCCCAGTCCTCGTTGCAGTATAAGAGCTAGGCTGAAGCGACGTCGAGTTCAACTCTGAAACAAGTGTAGTATTCTATTTGCATCGTGCTCGGACGACCTCGAGCAGTAATCGGTATCGAGCAAGTCTGCTTGTGCCCTCTGGCCCACCCCAGTCATTCTTTTAACCGTAAGTGGGTCTACGCTATTGATTATTATCGATGTTTTGTTGATGGTTGATATGCCCGAGCGTGAGAGTTGCTGGGCTGTTTGTTTCTTGTCTTCATCCTGCCCAGTAACGACCACCTCCACGATTCTCTTTTCAATTCCTGTAATTAGCTTGTCTGTTCCATTTCGTATGTTTCTGCCTGGTCTGTGTTTTTTTTGTTTTGTTCTTGTTTTTGTTTTTTGTTTTTGTCGCGTTACACTTGCTCACGTCTTGCCAGCATCCCCAGCATGAAGGAGCTTTCATCCACCAGACACGCCCGCAACTCCCTCATCTACCCCAAGAAGCGCCCGTCTCCTCACGGCGTCTCCAAGCCACACTCTCAGTCTCACAGAAAATCGCCTCGTTCTGCAAAGTCGGCCTTGGTTCAGCAACGTCACAAAGACGTTGCCGCACTCGCCATACGCAGAGACGCGATTCTTCTCGAAGAAGAATATCGCGACGAAATTCGCTACTACATGCTCGATATGGAGGTTCGCCTCTTTTTTGCGTATACACTGCCGTCCATTCATTATTTATAGCAATTCACAAAGTCCTGCGCCCAGTCAATGGATCAGCAGCCAGAAATCAAGTGGCACATGCGTCCTTGTCTCGTGGACTTTCTCGTCGAAATTCACTTCAGCTTCCGTCTGCGTCCAGAGACTCTTTATCTTACCCTCAATATCATCGATCGCTACGTTTCTCGTCGCGTGGTCTACATCAAACACTACCAGCTAGTCGGGTGCGCCGCGCTCTGGATCGCTGCAAAGTTTGAAGATGCCAAAGAGCGTGTTCCAACCGTCCAAGATCTCGTACAGATGTGTCACAACGCGTACGAAGAATCAGCTTTCATCCAAATGGAGGGTCACATTCTCTCTACCATCCAATGGGCTCTCGGTCATCCAACAGCAGAAGCCTGGCTCCGTCTAATGTGCTGTGGCCCCTGCACCGAGGAACCCAAGGTGCAGCACGTCGCACGTTTTCTCATGGAGATCACCCTCTTTCATCGAGAGTTTGTCAAGTTTACTCCCTCTTCCATTGCTCTCGCTGCCCTCACGCTCTCTCGATTTCTTTGCGGAAAGCCACGTCGTGTATGGGAGGAAACAGCCTTGTGTTTGGAAATTGTTGATTTGCTCGACAACCGCCTCGCCAAGCATGTTAACGGTTTATCCGAGATTCTAGTGAAAAAGTATTCGTATGCTTTCTACTCCAAAGCAGCCACCTTCGTTGTGCAGTATTATCTGCAAGGTGGTCGCTTTGTTAGCCAAGCATCCCCTACTTTGCCCCTTACTCCAGCGCGCTCCGTATCGGCATCTTCATCTGCTGCCAGTACGCCAATGAGTACAGCCACTTCTATCTCAGATGTATCAGACGACTTCCCTCCCACTCCTACCACTCCCTCTTTCTTCCTCAATGATACCGTCATGTGTTCCTCTGATAACAAGGAAAATCAACCCACCACCTTCGAGCCCATGCTCAACAAGCAGAGGATCGAGACGCCACCAGAGCAATACTTGCCCCACGACTTTGTTACCTTCAGTCGCCCGGTACTTCACAATTATAACGTCTCCCCAAGAGCGTTAGTCTCATAGCAGTCGCATTCAAAATTCACACGTGTATCGCCCGTCAATGTCGTCCAAAAAGTTCAACAATACCGCAAAATGTAATACCATACACGTCGCATCCAATCGACATTCCGCATTTTCTCTTCGCAGCTACTATCACACATGCATCACAATTTTCCTCGCAATCTCCAACTGTTTCTATCCATCACTTGCCTTGCTATCCTCACACTGACCAGTTCATACTCAATCTATTGGCGGGGAGGGTAAAGGTCCTCGTGAGACGCTTGAAGCACTTAGACTTATCCTTTGCTTCACGTCTCAACGGACAGTCTGTATATCAACTGCCTATGAGCATCTTTACATTTCTACAATTGGGCTCTCATCCTACCCGCATCGCTACATTGTCCCAGTCATAGCAACCACGTTCATTCGCCCTTGCTACTCTATGTAACCATTCACCAATCACCATTTGTGATTTCCAGCATTTTTCCCTTTCTTCCTGTCATCACCACGCGCGAGTTGACCATTCCCGACTACATGAAGAATCCGTTTTAGTATTCTCGCGTTAGTATACTTTATTCTTCATTATATGTTGTTTGCACTTTTTCCCATTTCCCTGTCTCTTGACCATCTGGCAGCATATGCCAGCACACCTTTGGTCCTGTCTCCCCATACAATATCATCGCATTGACACTCCAAGATGCATCCCTTTTACCTTCACTTGTCACCATATTTTTACTTTCTGTTGCAATCATTCATTACGCAATCCCACTGTTGTTTCCCAAGACCGATTATATAGATCATCCAATGGTGTACCACTCTTCAAGGATGTTGCCACGACCACGGCCCTGATACAAATCAATTGTTTACCCGGTTGAATTCGGTGTCTTTCTCCGCAGTAAAAATACAAGAAAGGCTCTTGATATGCAACTTGAAACTCATTCCAGAACCCACAAGTTCCCACTCTTCTTGATCATGACCGGGCGCTTCTCATCCAGACTAATGCGACCAGCATTCAGAATCGCTGTCGTGAGAACAGTGTTGGCAATGGTGGGGCTGCCGTGCGCATCATAAATGTCAGGTTTTGTCAAACCTGCGTTGACACTACGAGCAGCATCAATGAACTTTTCGATGGAAACATATCCGTAGGCGCGCTGCCCATCGAAATGGCCGCTCTCGGATGGAGAATACTTCATGTAGAAAGGGTTATACCATGCTTTCCCTGTGTCGTCGACAGTAATATCGTAGCCACGATGTGCCTGATCGACATTTATATCCCCCTGCCAGATGTTGAGAAGTGTGTTGGAAGCAAGCATAAATACCTTTTCAGCCATGTAATACCAATGCTGATTTGTATGTACACCTGCTTTCAGAGGTGCTGTCCAGCTAGCGGTAAACACCGCCGTACCCTTGTGTCTAGGGCTCTTGATAGATTGCCAATCAACCAGGAGTGTGATCGTGTCTTCTGTTTCTGGGACACAGTTATATGGGTCCCCGGTAGCAATTCCGGTGGCAGCACTAGCGACAACGCGAGTAGGCACGGCTAGGTCTTGCAGAATCCAGCAGCAAATATCAACATGATGAGAGGACAAGTAGTAGCTAAGGAATCGTTAGTCGTTCGAACGATGCGACATCCTCACCTTATGTCGGATTCCTTGCCTGCCCAGGCTTTGAATGTCTCCAGTTGACTTTTAGGTTGGCTCATCCATGCGTTGAAATAGTTGAACTCGCCCAAAGCTTGGGCTTTAGCTTTGGCATCAGAATAGACAGGGTCAAAACTAAGGGTGATAGGCACCGATTGCTCAACGGATTAGACTTACCGCTTGTGATGCTCAACAAAGCAGACAACACCATTTTTCCGAGCCACCTCGATGAGGTCATTATGATCAGAGAGAAGTTTGACTGCAGGTTTGGTTACAAGGACATGAATGCGGCGTTCGAGGGCATAGAGACAGATAGGATAATGAGTAGCTGGAAAAGGTGCACCAAGGAGCAATCACATATCATCACCACTTACGGTCAGGGGTAAAAACAATGATAGCATCCCCTGGTGACATCTGGTCAATAGCCAGCTTATCTTGAGCAAAATGAATTCCTTTGAATTGAGTAAAATCGACTGGCTTACAGGCATCTGGATCGATATGACCTCCTTTGGGAAACTCGTCAAAAGTTACGTCCATGTCTTTGTAGACTTTGGCAATGTTCTGGGCCAAATGTTCTCTGATTGCTGGAAATTTGCGTCCGTTGACACCAACCATACCGAGTTTATCGACCTTGCCCAATCTACGAAGATCAAACAGGGTCAGGGCAACAACCTGGATGGAATTAAAGGCGAATAAACGTAATTCTGGCTAGACGTACGCCGATCTTGTAATGCGAAGATTAGCATTCTATATAACTACGGAGACTTGAAAACACCTTTTTATCACTCTGTGAGGGACCAGAATCCGTGAAGCCAGTGGTGTACTCGCCCGTTCCAACCATCAAGACATTCAGCGTCTGGAGGTCCGACATTATTGCTGAAGACACAGACAACCAGGTGCCAGTTTATATATTCTGGAAGCACGCGCCGGTCCCGCCGGCGGGCCGCTACGGACCAGCTGTATCAACTGAAATATGCTAACCTTTTGCATTATTATCGTTTCTGTTTTCGTCGGAAGACTGGATGATCGGTACGGTGCTACTAGCAAACTAATACTGAATAGCACCGTTGGAGATGTAGATTAAATGCAGATGTCACTAAAAACGGTTCATTGCTTGGAATTGTTCTGATTCTCTTGCAGAAAGGCTGAGTACTAACTGAGCCAGTCCGCAACTGCCACGCAACGAAAGTAACGCGCAAGAGTCGAAGATTCTGAAGAGACGTGTGGTCTCCGTCACATGACATCTTTGATAAGCGCGTGTCGTGGGAACTCGATACGTCATACTCCACGACAATTCTGAAGAAAAGACAGCGCTCACAACTACCCCACCAACTTGTATGACCATGACCTTCACACCTCGACCGGAATTCATCAAGGAGCCACCCCATACTCGACATACCTTTTCTCTTTTGGCTCTTGCCAGCTCCAACTGTATCAGGCTCTATTCATTCCCGCTTCACATCATCTCTGCTTTTCGACGTTTGCTCGGTGAAAACGCCGTGGCTTTTCGGGAGGACGTTATTAACAACTTTTGCGAATTCGCGCTCGAAAGCAAGCCTTGGTCGAGTCCAAAGAGTATAGCTACAGAGGCACTTTTTCTCGAAATCCTTGCCGTTATCTACCAGCATGGTTATAGCTTTCTATCTGCAATTAACTACGGCAAAGAACATGATGAAAGTTTAGCCTTGGCTTTCTCAATTTCTGAATCCAGTCTGAGTCAGTCGACCTCTCTTCTTCCCTCTGCCAGTCCCGAGGCTTCCTCACTTGAACGAGCCAAAACTAATCCTTTCGCCATTTCTTTTGTGTCTGCGACTCTTCTCAGAGTTATTTCTCCTCCGTTGCATTCGACGCCTGCCATCCTGCAGGCTGTGCGCGGGTCTTGGCCTCGTGGCGTCGTCTCTGAGAAGAAGGTGAGACAGGCGTGTGTTTTGCGTCTCCTAGTTGGCTGACTCTCTTTGGAGGTTGGTCATAACTCGTACGAGTTTAGACTTAAAGGATACAAATGTAGGAATACTACCCAGACCTCTGTCCGCTATCTTAATCCCAAACTCAGGGTTTCAAGAAGACACATTTGCTACAGACTCTATGACACATATACTGTCTCTGCTTTCGTCTTTAGATACACATTCATTTTCACTCCTTGCTTCCATCTCTTTGGCTGGCCGCTCACGGGTGAAAGATCTCTGGATCTTTACGGGCCTTGCCATTTCATCCACGGATGACACTCCTCCACCGTCGGTTCTTGGCTCTTCCCTTCCGGATTTAAAACGAGTTGTTCACACTCCCGAACAATCTTCTGTCCAGCATCGGAGAGCTACTACAGACCCGGTGAGCTCTCTGAATACATCACAAAGCCTGCAACACCCTCGAGCCTTAACTGATGGTGCAAACGGAGGTGGAATGCCTTTACTACGAAAACCAGCTCCTCGGGTACAATTACCTTTGTCTGTGCACGATGATCAAGATCGTGAAGGAATGCACGTTAACTTACCAGCTGTCATCGGTGAGGATAGGAAGAAAATGATCAATAGGTCAGACTTGACACCAGAAGTCTTATATGCAACTTCGCCGGTCGCAACTACGGACGTACCGCCCACTCCTAGTCCTCTTCATTCTATAGAACCACAAGATCTCCCGAGAGCCCCTACCCCCAGCAGCCGAAGTAATACTCCAGTAGAAGCCGGTTCAACCCAGACAACTGAAGCAGAGCTTCTGGGCCCGACCGTCTTCAGAGAATCGACTTTTTCCACGTCTACCCAAATGTCAACTGAAATCCCCATCAAATGGACCGGCGATTCGACGCGCCCTACGCTTCAGGAGCGTGAATCTTTGGTGCCCATTCCAGGTGGTTGGCAACCGACTCCTATCGAAGAGAAGACCGAGCAATTCGATACCCAACCAATCGAAATTGCTATGGATAATGATAAACATTTGGATGGTACCGTGCAAGAGGTTACTCAGCGAGTAGCGTCACCGGAAATGAATAGGGTGAGCTCAGACATCAGGAAGAGCGAAGTTGGCATCGTGGAGACGTCATCAGATCAAGACAACAGCGGGCCCAGTGGGACAGAATCCAATGGGAAAGGCTGGGTGCTGGTGAATGTAGAGGGAAAAGTGTCCCCGTCTCCGGACTCATCCCCTGCGCCACCAAGTGCTGGTGTAACAGATTCCCCCGAATCTACGTCAGGCAAGTCTCCAGCCGTAGAGGAGCCTGACAACGGAGTCCATCTTAATGCAACAATGTCTCCTGCTGCAAAAGCTATTGTTATCATCGATGCCGTGGATGCCAAAAAGTCGAAAAGTGCGGACAGCTCACAGTCGCCTTCTCGACTCAAACGGCTACTGTCATTGCGTGGAAGAGGCCCGGTATGCAGCTCATATTGATTGGACTTGACTACTTACTGATTTGGGTCTAGGAAAGTGACAAGATGAAGCCACAGCTTGGGCTCCAGAATCGAATGAAACTGCGTCGCACACCACAAGCTACGAGGAACGGAGGGAAGAGACGAAGCATAGACGGCTGAGTACCGTTCACATTTTAAGCTGGCCTCGGACTATATCTTATTTTATTCTGTACGCAGTACATTAGTAGGGATTTACATGATCAATTAGGAATTTTACTAACTTGAAAATATGTTTGACGCGTCTAACTAATATAGTATCTTACATATATGGTTCGGCGCAGATGCGTGACTTGTTCCGATAGACCAGCCAGCCCGCTCGTCACTGCTTTCTTACCTTCTCCCACGTTCTTACCTGCCAGTCCCCCATCGCCGCCGCTGTTCTTGCTCCTCTGATCTCCCCAACAAAGACATCCTGAGATCAATAGCTCCCTTCATCTACCAGAATGCCAACGTGTCGGCGAAAGAAAGTCGTTCTAACCGAGACGTCCGAGGCTTTACTGCAGGCTGTCCAGCATGATCCAAACAAAGAGGTTTACTACCTCCAGCAGACTGGGGAAGTTTTCGAAACTTATGAGTGTGTACTATCCCTCCTATTTGCTTTTGTCGTTAAGATGCATCAGAGCCTATGCTGCCCGCATGTCCTTTTATGGACTCAAGCAGTTCCAATGTGAAGTCACTGGCAGGAGTGGCCTTAACTATTTTCAAGCCGTGGACAGCGAACGCGAAGAAGCCCGTACATTGCATTCCAGATTCTCAGAACCTTTGAAACCTGCTATATTAAAGGCTGTTCAGTGGCGTAAGTCATCACACACTCGTGGCGTCTGCGTATCTGAATACAACTGAAGAGGTAATGGGACGTCTCGATCACCTAGTGGAAGCCGTGTATGAACGTTTCAAAGACCGATACTTCAAAGGTGAAAGTACGTGTTGCGTCTCTATGGCGTTGTTGAGGATCTTAACATTTTTTCAGGAGTTTTGGTTGATTTAACTGGAATCAAGTAAGCGGTAATCACTCAAGTATAACGGCACATTCATCATGTTCAGATACTACGCCCGCGTGGACAAAGTCTATCCGCCAAAGTACAGTACGGACCAGCAAGCTCGCGATGCATACAAGGATTCTTTGAATTCACCATCTGCGGGAGATGACGAAGAACCTCATGCCATTGTGGGCGACATAAAAATCCCCGCCAAAGAAGCCAATGCTAAAGACGATCCTAATTTGTATTTCTACTGGGTTCACATCCTCGAACTAGAGAAAGACAAAGGCGACAAAAGTAAGGCTGCGAGTAAGTCCGACCATGAGATCACAATGGTCGGGAGTTTGATGGAAGTAACATGCACAATGATGAGGTTTGAAGCTGTCTTCGGGAATATCGTGCAATACTAATGCAATATCTTAGTCGGGATCGCCTTTCGTTCTCAAAATCTATTCTTCGTCGTTTCATACGCGATTGTGTTGATCGAGATGCAGCAGTAGCGTCTCCTTGGACAGTCAAACCGGCCATAGCCAAAAGATACGGGGTGGATTACATTATGCCTGAAGAGACTCGGAAGGGCGTTGAGACTATCAAAAAAGGAGAAATGGACAAGCGAAAGAAGGTCTGGGAAGAAAAAGATGGACCGCCCGCCAAGAAGCACAAAAAGCTGAACTCCGCGCACGAAGAAAGAGGTGAACTGACACTTCTAATACACTACTTTACTAACGGTGGTCAGTGTCAACACTTGCTGAGAAGCGAGAACGCGATGCACAGGAACAAGCGGAAAAACAACGAATAGCCAAGGAAGAGGCTGAGCGCATAGCTGCGGAGAAGAAGAAGAAGAAACCTGTCCGGTATCCCACCGAGGACCTTGATGTCAGAATAGGAGACAAAGACAAGAAGGCAGGCATGAAAGTAAAACGACCTGTCCCTAGTCAGGTTGCTTTGCCTTTCAATGACACCCCTGGTACATTTGAGGCGTTTCTGATGGCATGGAATTTTCTGGTGGTGTATGGGTAAGTTTTCTCTACGGGGCACCGCAGAGCCGTTGAAACAAATTTTAGTAACCCATTGCACCTAGCTACTTTTACATTGGATGAGTTCGAGCATGCCATTCGACACTCGCTTGTCGATATCCCATGTACTCTCTTGGCGGAGGTTCATTCTACCTTGATTTATAACCTACGGACAGTTCCTTTTCATCGCCACAGCGCACTAGTTTCTTTGCTCAACCTGAAGGAGGACAGCCAGCAAGATAGCCTTGTATTTGGTGTCACCATCGATGAGCTTACTTCGGCAATGGCTGATGTAGGTAACAATTGGGAACGAGTACCTCTGAGGCATCACGAGAAACGCCAAGGCTGGGAAGATGCTCTTGTAGGATGCTTGAAAGATGTTCGTTTTTCTTTCTTCGCTGATTGAGATTTGACGCTCATCGCAGCATGCTACACTGTCGAATTTTCCACGTCTTCGAGAGATTTTAACACGTCTCCTTTTTGGCCCCGAGGCTCCTACAGAAGTATCTTCAGCCTCCACTTCTTCTAGAGCTTCGAGCCCTAACGGTCTCAACCTTGTCAACCCGTCCAGTCCCCGTGATCGATATTACTCCCTATCTCCGCAGGATCGCGTTACGATCTTATTCTTTATGTGCAATTTGGCCATCTCAAGCAAATCTGTCCACTCGTATATGGAATCATGCGAAGAGCAGTTGACTGCCTTGAGAAAAGAGAAAATCGACGTCAATCGACAGAAAAAGCAGTGGTAAGTACGCCCTTCGAGTACATTCTTGATACTCATAGTGTGTAGTACTGAAGAGATGAATGCATTGCTCGGCGAGGTCAAAGACGCAGACAGTCCCATACCAAACGTTGAAGTTGATGAAGATACGGTCGTGCGGGACACTAGTGATCAGTCTGATGTCGCCGCTTCAGACGCAGGATCCGAGTCCATGTCGACTGCAAGCAAGAAAGGCTCAGCGCGGCAGAAGGAACTACGCCAGAAGGTCCAAACGCAGGCTTTGGCCAAGCAGCGAGAAGCAGCAAGAGCAAAGCAGGCTTCTGCGAAACAAGCAATGGCGGAACATCGAAGGCTAGACGAAGAGGTGAATAAATATGAACGGCGCCTGGAGGGCATCGAGCGGGATTTCAGAAGGCTGCTTGGTGTTGTCAGGGTAAAGCCATTGGGCCGTGACCGATTTTTCAACAGGATCTGGTGGTTCGACGGAACGGGTTCTGGGTCGTTGGTAGGAAGCGGTGGCGTCGCACAATACGGAACTGGGAGAGTATTCATCCAAGGTCCGAGTGAATTCGACATGGAGCTCTTGAATCAGAGAAAAGACGAGGATATCGACGAACGAAGAAGAGAAGAGGAAGGAGAGGAAGGCATGCTGGGGTCGGGGAATTGGGCCGCATACTCGGATATAGAAGAGGTAAGAATATTTATGCTATCGCTCCCTATCACTGATCCTGCTCTCTAGCTTGAAGAATTCGTGGCGTGGTTGAATCCGAAAGGTCAGCGAGAGTTTGCGCTGAAAGGTGCCTTCAGCAAGTGGTGGATACATATCACCGCAGGGATGCGTCGTCGCGTAGCAGTGCGTTTCAGCCGAGTCCTTGTCTTATGTAACTAACATTGTCACAGGATATTACTACTAATGCAAAACTTCCGGAGGCACGACGAAGCACTCGCACTAAGCCTAACCCCAACGATGATATTCTAAGAGAACCGTACATGCAATGGGTTAATCGTAGAGCAGTAAACGTGACGTAATACCTCCTTTTTCTCTGTACGCTGTCACAATAATGTTCGTGAAATTTCCATTGGGCCTTGGTCCGTCCGGCAAGACCTTTAGTAAAAAAAATCTGGAACGTCTTCCTTCTCAACTATGAGCTCTGCTTCCAGTGTACACAGCTCTGTCGCAGATGTTATTGCCTCTTACCGTCGGTCGCAATATTTTGCAGCTGAACCTACTCTTCCTTCCGACTCTGAGCTCGCCGACCAGGAGAATGGTTTTGCACAGAATGATGAACAAAATCTCGAAGATGAAGCTCTGCCCACGCCTCATCCACGTTACGATGGTTTCATTTCGCAACTTGAATGGGATGAGTATGAAGAGTCCTCCAATGGACCTACCATCACTGGCAATGGAACTACTGAAACCACTCCTTTGATGCGCAGGTTGTCTTTTTCATCACCATACTACCACCATGGTGTTAATAATGCTGATCCACTATCTGGCAAGCCTCCAATCCGCCGCCATTCGTCTGGCAGTGCCCGCCAGAGTGTTATGACTGACGGAGTTGCTGGGAAAAGCACTGTGACTCATGAATTTGTCGGGAAAAGCACTTTTGGTCAGACAGTGAGTCTTAACCTGCTTAAAAAAGATTGAGTCGACCCTGCAAAGCTTTTTAACAGCGTTGCCATCTTGGTCGGAGTTGGTATTCTGTCTGTCTCGCTTGCCTTTTCATACGCGGGATGGCTTATGGGGACTATTCTTATCATTTTTTATGGATTCATAAGTTGCTATACGTGAGCCGTTTTCTATGAATCCTCTCTCTTGCTCATCAATTTGTGGTAGTGCAAAAGTTTTAGCACAAATCATCCTTTCAGACCCTCGTCTGAGAACTTACTCTGACATAGGCCGAAAGGCTTTTGGTCCTCGGTCAACGGTTCTTATTGCCATCATGTTTTGTTTGGAGCTGTTCTCTGTCAGGTATTGTGCCACTGCATCAGCCCTATTTGAAGTTCACTTTGTAGCGTGGTTCTGGTGACCCTCTATGCTGATTCGTTACACTCGGTCTGGGATGCATATCCTGCGAACACTTACAAGTTGTGGGGGTTGATTTTGTACGTTCCATCTTTCAAAGTCATTTCGAGTGATGACTCATTTAATATCAGCTTAGTCCCAACTGTTTTTCTGCCCTTATCTGTATTGTCGTACACATCCATCCTCGGCATCTTTTCAACCCTTCTGATCATATTAGTGGTCTTAATTGATGGATTCACTAAGAAAGACTCACCAGGTAGTCTACTACATCCTGCAGAGACGTCTTTTAGTATCCAAAGCTGGAAAGGACTAGGCGTTTCCTTTGGATTATTCATGGCCGGGGTGAGCTCCTTCGATTCTCGTTGTGTTGTCAATACCAATAGTACCGGTGCTCTAGTTTTCTGGCCATGCGGTCATTCCATCCCTAGCACGCGATATGGCAGACCCGTCAGATTTCAGTAAAATGATTGATTATGCCTTTGTGAGTAATACCGCTATGCGTACATTCTCTCAATATCACAGATCGTGTCTACCGCGATGTACGCCGTCACGGGAATTGCTGGGTATATGATGTTTGGGAATGGTGTCAGTGAAGAGATCAGCATGGACCTTCTTAGAACGCCAGGGTATAATCTAATCCTGAACCAGCTTGCACTTTGGATGCTTGTCATTACTCCTTTGTAACTTTCCTATCTCCTTCAAGAAAACTAATGACTGAGACATTTTTAGGACGAAGTTTGCACTGACGACTCAGCCAGTATGCCCTCAGCTCTTGTAAACGTCTGACTCAACACTTTATATAGCTCAATACAACTTTAGAAATCCTTTTCGGTCTTGACAGTCTACCAATGGCTGGACAAACCCAGAGGCTGTTGACATTAAAAGGATTGCTAAAAGTATGTCAACGCTTAGCAATTACAGTCCTCGCCGTCACTGTTTCGAGCCTGGTACCGGAATTCAGTTCAATGATGGCATTTTTGGGGTCGTTTTCAGCGTTTTTGATCTGTGTAGTGGGTCCGATTGCAGCGAAGATTAGATTAGAAGGCAAATGCTCTATTTTCGACGGCACCATTCTGAGTATAGCAATTGTTATGGCAATATGGGGCACAACAGTTGCATTTTGGTAAAGCGGGTGTTATATATTCTACTTAGGCGATTGCAGCTTGTGAAATGACTTTGGTAAGCTCTAGTGGGCTATGAGAAATATACTAAAGGAATGCAAACATGCTCACGATTTAGCTTGATGTTTTCTTGGACAACGGTAGACTCGATTTGGTTGTCGGGGTTGCCAGGAATGAGGACAACACCGGAAGCATCAAAAGACCAGCCACATCGGTGGACATATTTTTCGAGTTCGGGACCTGCCAGAGAGAAATAATGCTTTGAATTCCGGGCAAAAGAAAAGTAATACCAGTCAGGTCAAGATAAGAGCTCAGTCGGGTGGATCCTATGCGTGTAAAGGCAGCCTTGACGGCTCGCACGACCACTTGACGGATCGAGTCCTCAAAGCCTACGCATTCAACTGTATAATTATCGCGCAGTGCCTCCAGTCTCTGAGATCTGTATAATTGCCAAAAGGCAGGGAACCGACAGCGATAGAGGAGGGTATAGAGATCCTGTATGAGAGGTAGAATGGATGGCAAAGGGTCGGGTTCATCGAGGTTCGAAGTCAGAGGTCGTTCATCGAGAAGAGATATGCACAGGTTAAAGTCGGGCAGTGGTGAAGCTGTCAGCGATTTTAATAGAATATTGACAACCACGTCGGGATTGTAAAGGTCTGGATTGAACTGATACCTGATACCACCTATGAGTCGAGTTCTCGAAGGAGGAAGTTGAGAGTCACAGTTTCAAAATGGCCAAGTTAGCTAGGCAATCATATTCTTGGCTTCGGATTTGCTGGTAGAGGTAATCTTCCAAAATACTGACGTTGGACGGATTATAACGGTCTAGAATCTCGTTACCCGGTATCCAAAAAAATGAATTAACCGCTGACCGACGCCAGAGACGAGGTCCTCAATGAGTGGTGGACGTGTTGACGGAGTAATCCAGGAAGAGGCCATGAAGAAACACGTGACATCATGGTCTACCAGCTACAATCAGTGTTAATAGGCCATTCAAAATCCATTTCAGCTCTGAAATTTAGCCCAGACGGTTCCATTCTTGCCTCGTGCGGTAAGTTTTTCTCCGGTTTCTCAGTGCCTGGAATTTCCTTCGAAGCAAGCTGCCGACAAGCTCATCAAACTCTGGGACACGGATACTGGCGAGATCTTGCGTACTATCGAGGCGCATACACAGGGAATAAATGACATAGCCTGGTCCTCCGATGGTCAGTGTATTGCCTCTGCGTCCGACGACAAAAACGTGAAAATCTGGAACATGGAATTTGTGAGCCGTGGCTCTAATTGCAACGATCCTCATCCTGTTGATAGGGAACCGAAGAAAAAGTATTGCTTGGCCATACGAGTTTTGTGTTCTGTGTTAACTATAATCCTCATTCGAGCCTTCTGGTATCTGCTGGGTTCGATGAAACCGTCCGAGTCTGGGACGTTGCCAGGGGTAAGTTCTATTTACTTGCATTCAGCCTCTGCCAACTCGTCTGTAGGCAAATCACTCAAGGTTCTTCCGGCACATTCAGATCCTGTTACTTCTGTGGGTTTCAATCATGACGGTACCCTGATCGTCTCATGTGCAATGGACGGTTTGATGTGAGCTGATCCATCTAGAGTATGTTCATCTTCACGGTTCACAGACGAATCTGGGATGCCGAATCAGGCCAGTGCTTAAAAACACTCGTAGACGACGACAATCCGATATGGTGAGCTTGTTACAGTGTTTGATTGGTTAGCGAACCTTTGAAAGTTCCCATGTAAGATTCACCCCGAACTCCAAATTGGTGCTTGTGTCAACTCAAGACTCGACGATTCGCTTGTGGAATTACCAAACGTCTCGCTGTGTCAAGACTTATACCGGCCACACCAATCGCACTTACTGCATTCCGGCTTGCTTTGGCGACACAAGTAATAAATATGTCGTTGCAGGAAGTGAAGATCACAAGGTGTACATCTGGGACTTGCAATCCCGCCAAGTTGTCCAGGTCCTGGAAGGTCACAAAGGTACTTGATCTTCGAGTCTCGTTCAGTTTCCGTGGTAATCTCTTTTCAAGATGTTGTCTTGGCTGTAGCAGTAAGTTTGTGACTGTTGGTGAATTGGCTTTTTGACCGACTGCAATCAGACGCATCCAAACAGAAATATCATTGCTTCAGGGGCTATGGAGAAAGACCTTGGTATCCGCTTGTGGTTCTACACATAAATACAAGTAAATACAAGTAAATTCCAGAATGTTCGCCGCTACGCTGACAAAGCAATGAGATAATATAAAGCACTGCCATTTGGGTCATCTGATCTCTACATCTTTGATAACAACCACAACCACAACATGCAGATTTTCGTCAAGACGCTCACTGGCAAGACCATTACCCTCGAGGTCGAGTCTTCCGATACCATCGACAACGTTAAGAGCAAGATCCAAGACAAAGAAGGGTACGACCTGCTCACACTCCTCATATGACTCATGTCTCATGTCGTCTAGGATTCCTCCAGATCAGCAGCGTCTTATCTTCGCCGGCAAGCAGCTCGAGGACGGCCGCACACTCTCGGACTATAACATTCAGAAAGAGAGCACGTTGCATCTGGTCCTCAGGCTTCGCGGAGGAATGCAAATATTTGTCAAAACCTTGACCGGCAAAACTATCACCCTCGAGGTCGAATCGTCTGATACAATCGACAACGTGAAGTCCAAGATTCAGGACAAGGAAGGGTATGTTGTATGCTGGACATACCTTTGCACCTCTAACCATGCACAGAATTCCACCAGACCAGCAACGCCTCATCTTTGCTGGCAAGCAGCTCGAGGATGGACGTACATTGTCAGACTATAACATTCAGAAGGAGTCTACGCTTCATCTAGTTCTT
>CEMS01905133.1:4701-33685 GCA_900068915.1 Megacollybia platyphylla | reverse complement strand
CTTTTTATAGTCACAAGACGTGACGTAGTAGCGCCGATGCTCGACATTATGTAATGTTTACTGCGGCCGACGGGACGCGTTTTTCGCCGTGGAATGTGACGAAGCAAAGTTTCTCACGGGTAACCTTCACCATGCTCTGTCGACTGTCTCGAAATGCGGCCAAAAGAACAAAGACCGCTGCCTCGGGAGCCCGTCGCACTCTTGTACAGCCATCTGGTGCTGACAGAGCCAGCGTAGTCGACTTGCCAGCCACTTATAAGCATGAAAGCCACTTCACACCAAGATCAGGTAATTCAAGTTTTAACCATTGGAATCGTATACCTACGTCCAGATATGCTTGGCTTTAAACTGGAAATTCCCCGTCGTGAAGGCTCTTTGCAAGAAAAAACACGGCCTATATACCTTGACATGCAAGTACGCGTTAAACAATACTATCTAGCACAGTGGCGTTAAACCTTGCACAGGCCACTACACCGGTTGATCCACGAGTGTTGGATGCAATGTTGCCCTACCTGACGGATCAATATGGAAACCCACACAGCCGAACTCATGCATATGGCTGGGAAGCGGAACGTGCAGTCGAAGATGCGCGCAAAGTATGGAGTTTTACCTTTGTGTTTCGACATTACACATCTGATCCGAACTGAAGCATATAGCTGATCTTATCGGCGCAGACCCCAAAGATATCGTCTTCACTTCCGGTGCGACAGAAACCAACAACATGGCCATCAAGGGGGTGGCGAGGTTTCACAAAGAAAAGAAGAAACATGTTATCACAACTCAAACTGTATGTATTGCTGTGCCCTCGGTTTGACTCTGATAGAGGCTTTTTCAGGAACACAAATGCGTCCTGGATTCGTGTCGAAAACTCGGAGAGGAGGGCTTTGATGTAACCTATCTCCCTGTTCAAACCAACGGTGTCGTTTCCCTCGAAACCCTTGAAGCAGCCATTCGTCCCGACACCTCTCTTGTGACCATCATGTCGGTAAACAATGAAACTGGTGTCATACAGCCAATCAAAGAGATTGGTGCTTTGCTACGAAAACACAGAGGCATCTATTTCCATACAGACGCCGCACAGGCGGCTGGCAAAGTCCACGTCGATGTCAACGAAATGAACGTTGATCTCATGTCAATCACTGCCCACAAAATCTATGGACCAAAGGGCGTAGGTGCAGCTTATGTGAGAAGACGACCCAGAGTCCGCTTGGAGCCTCTTCTCAATGGTGGTGGTCAGGAACGGGGTTTGCGCAGTGGCACCTTGCCAGCAGCCTTGATTGTAGGCTTTGGTGAAGCTGCACGGATTGCCAAAAAAGAAATACATGTACGTATTGGTTTCTGTTTTCTTTTCTTGATGATATTTTTTGCACACCATAACGTGTACGAGATGCGAAGTGACGCGCTCTTGCATGGTCAGCTTGGCGATGATTGTTTGTGCAGGGGTACTGACATCTCATCCTTCCTATGTTGATCCGTTGATTTCTTTTCTGACAATTCGATTTTTAGAGAGACCATGCTCGTGTTAAAGAACTGTCAGATCGACTCATCCGGGGCATCAACTCCCAAGTGGAGCATGTTGTGCGCAACGGCGATGTTAATGGCTACCCTGGATGCGTTAATCTTAGTTTCTCATATGTTGAGGGTGAGAGTTTACTGATGGCGCTGAAAGTAAGCATCACTGCTCCGGACGAAACGTGTCAATTGACGGCTGCAGGAAATTGCTCTGTCATCGGGAAGCGCCTGTACTTCTGCATCACTTGAACCATCATATGTTCTCCGCGCACTAGGTACCTGGTCTTTGACTGATTCAGACTTTAACTGATGGTGTTAGGGGCCGCCGAGGACATGGCCCACTCTTCCCTCCGATTCGGTATCGGTCGGTTCACCACGGAGGCTGAGATCGACTTTGTTATCAATCACATTGTCAGGACCGTTCAAAAATTACGAGACATGAGGTACGTTTCTTAGCACTCCACTGGCACGATTTTTTCCTGATGATACCGTTCTTTTGCAGTCCCTTATGGGAGATGGTACAGGAAGGAATTGACATCAATGCGATTGACTGGTCGCAGCACTAATTCAAATACTGCATGAATATGTTACTTTTTACATGCCTAGTTGTACAAATTTATTAGTGTGCCGTTGGATCTAATCCATGCAATTCGTTGCCCATCTCAGTGAGCCCGACTCATACCGTTGTTACTCATCNNNNTCATCGATGGCGGTGCGTGAGCACGCGAGTTCAGGCACGCATGCATCAAGCCTTACGAATGACGGTCCACAACTGACCTTCTGCATGACGAGCTCATCTATGCGGAGTCAGTTGAGAAGTTTACCCGATTCGGAAGTAGTTTCAAATGACGATTCTAAAGCAAGTATCGGTTGAAGTGGGTTTGAAACGGCGATTCTGCTGGGCACAGGTTGAACCCAGCAGCGGGGGCATAGCACCGTCTTCTGTACCCCTGAAATCCTTGGGGCTACCGGAAGGATCGATCGCTGATCATCTGGTCCCTCCGATTCTACAGAATGTAGCCCAGGTGTATATTCGGACTATCAAGGGCTGACTGGCCATCCTATCCTATGCACATGGTGCCGAGATCACCAAGACGACGGAACATGAGATGCTGACTCATTCAATATTATATAACTATACTTCCGTTGGTAATTCAAACCCCGGGTGCGACGGGGCCATCACATTTATTAATAAATTTGTAACACAATTTCTTCTTGCTCCGGTGCTCGTTGGGCAACATATAATACAGCATCGAGTTCGAGAATTGCATTGCCACTGCCTTTGACTCACCCTCACAAATCACTTCTTAATTGCTCATTGTATTTGTCCTAGATACCAAGTACTTACTACAATTGTTTTGTGGCATGTATAGGTGCCATTGAGTGAAAAAAAATTGCGAGTAGGAGGCCTGAGGCCAGCTGAGAGTAGAAAACCCTCGAGTCTGACAATCGTACAAAGGTCACTTGTCAGTACGTACGCGGCATCTTCCGCCTTCAAAAGCTTTGTCACGCGTGTCACACTTTCCTGTTCAACTTTAAACCCCCATCATGGCTCGTCGTCTCTACCTCGGAAGTGAGCTTGACCACTTGTTTTTTGTTTTTTGGTCCATATTTCTTTAGGATTGCCTCCTGACACAAGACCTGAAGATGTACGAGAGCTTTTTAAAAACTATGGCAACATTGTTGATTGTCGTGTAATGACCGGTGAGCAGCTCGATCATCTATATACTTTCTGCCAACAGTCTTAGGCTTCGGTTTTGTCGAATTTGAGAACCCCAAAGTGAGAATTTCTGTGGCTGCTCTGACTTTGCCCTCATATATTGATAAGGATGCTGAAGACGCAGTTCATCACTTCAACGGAAAACCTTTCTTGGGCGCCAAGTGAGCATGCCTCTCCAGGCGTTGTCAATGCGATGATTAACTCTTGATAGTATACTCGTCGAGTTTGCAAAGGAAAGCCGCCCGCGCAGGGAGCATCATTACGATAACGACCGGGGCCACGGTCACGGTCACGGCCATGGCCATGGGTATGAATGGAGTATATCTTGTTTAGACTGATCCGATTTCTTTTTTTACAGTGGTGGCGGAGGCGCTCGTGCCAGGAGACCTCCTGGTATCCGTCTTCTAGTCCAAGGCGTTTCTCGTGATACGAGCTGGCAGGTATGGCTTTCCCGGTTGTAACTCCTTGGCCGTCCTGGTCCCTTTTATACGATCGCTCTTTTTTCTGAGTGCGGACTTCTGGAACCGATTATATCTCCATTCTCTCCTTTCTGGATTCTCCGAGGACGGACTCTTATTCATATCGTACCCACAATTAGGACTTGAAAGACTTCGGACGCGAATGTGGAAGTGTTACATTTGCCGACATTGATCGTGATGTTCCTGGACAAGGGTCAGTCTGTGCCTATGTCTTCATCACCTTACCCACACATGGATTCTAGAATACTTGAGTATGCTACTCGTGAAGACGCCGACCGTGCTTTGAAGGACCTGGATGGCAGAGACCTCCGGGGTAAAGTTGTCCGAGTTGCCTTTGACGAAAATGTCTGTACCTCTCGGCTCAGAAGACCTTCTATTTACTGTTATGTCAGCGTGCCGGGCCAGACAACTATCGGAGGGACGATAGACCGCCTCGCGACGAACGTCACCGGGAAGACCGATACCGCGATGATCGTCATAGGGAAGACCGTGGACCTTACCGCAGGGACCGTTCCAGGTCGCCCCCTCGCAGAGGCGCAGATTATGACAGACGGGCTAGGTCTATTCCTAGGAAAGATGCAGGGTACGAGGATTATCCGCGCCGCGGTTACGATGACCGCAGACCTCCTGACAATTATGATCGTCGTAGGGATGAAGACAGACGCCGCGAGGAGAGGGAATACGATGACAGGGCCCCAAGGCACGCAGCGAACGGTGACGGAGGTTGGGCTCGTTGAATGAGGATACTGTAATTGGGATCCGGGTCCACACACGGAAAAAAAATATTGGACAACGTCCTTCGAAGTGGTTTCTTGCTCTCCCCGATTTTTGGTGTTATTCTATTACGCGGACCGTGTACTATCAATACTCGTTGCCTGCCTGCTCCTGAGGATCGTTAACTCTCGCTGGCTTCACCGCGTCGAGATGATAGGACTGACCTTATCATGGAAAGTATCTTTGAGGATAGGCACCGAATCAACGTCAGATAACGCAAGAGCGTCCAAGGTTTACGATACGAACAATGCATCTATTCTTTGTGTTGTGTAAAACAGAAAATATCAGTGCTTTGACTGATTCCCAACCAATCTAAAGTTTGCTTGTCGCTATCCTCTTCCAGCTCTACAGATGAAGCGTCCTGCATCTTTAGCCAAAATCTCACATTCACCGAATTGGGATTGCATTTCAATGTCTTGCAAACCTTCTGCCGAAATGATCGCAGGGTCATGGTTGGAAGAGCGCGAATTATGATCACATCTGATCCTTGAAGGCTAAAATCGTGTAGACCAGATGGTGTGTTGAAACACCGGAACAGATTCAAGTCTTTATGAGACTGGTGAACGAGCGGCTTGACGAAAAAAGAAAAAACAGATACCTATGAGACGGCTGCCAAGCTTGTCAGACGTAGGCTCAGGGTTCACTGTGTTTTGCTCGAGGCTCCCATGCTCTGAAAGGAAGATTCCGTGATGCGGTACACAGCACTGAGAAATTAGCGCACTGTTACAGAGAGCTTCCCACTGAGCGTACTCTTGGCGCTCACGAGCGGGGATGTTGTTCGCAATGTATGAGAGGTAAAACAGCTCACAGTCATTACGTTCTTTAGCCGAAATCTGGAATCATCAACAGGCTGTTCGGTTTCGCCTTGGATTCTATACCTGCGTTCCATTCAAGGCGGTGAGAGTGGGAATTTTGGCGATAATGAATTGTCGACTGTATTTGGCCAGTTCGGACTCTACAGGGGTCTCTAGATCTCATCAATGAAATTGCCTAGAGGATCGTACCCTGTACGACTGGATTCCCGACAATCACTAATGACGCTACGGACGGACACCAATCTGCAAGCATGTCGACATCTTTCCAGGAACGTATTCTGTTGGAGGAAAGGGATAGGTGTTTCAAGTTACGCAGGTGCGGGTCATCTCTTCGCCTCAAGGGGATACTTTCAATCAAATTTGAGGTCATGATCAGACGAGCAAGACTTGTACGAATATTACAACGGGAATTGCATCTGAGAGCAGCTACTCACGCAGGGTAACGATGCAATGTGTTGCAAATGTGAGCCCAGTGGATGCACTCGTTTCCATCAAGGTTGATAGATTGAAGTGTCGCAGATTTTGGGATGGAAGGTGATTTAGATTCGTTGAGAGAAGAAATGCGATTGTAGCCCAATTCTAGAAGCGAAAGCTTGGGCATGAATGCGATGACCTGTTCCATTTCGGACCAAGAAATCAGAGTTGCATTCAGGTGCAAATCAGTTAGAGACAAGAATGCAGCAACCATTGCTGCCGGATCGTCGGGTAGCGATAGTCTATTTCGGCTATGTGGAGTAAGAACGAATTATCTGCTTTTAATGCAGACACAAACTTGAGTGCGAGGTGCTGCAGTACAGGGAGCTCAGCTGAGATCATCGCAACCGTGTCCCAGCTCGGAAGTAGACTTGTGGAAACATCCAGCCCACGTATGTCTAAGAAATGTCAAGAATTTGGTAGCGCATATCAGTTTCACCCTACTAGGGCAGATCTTGCGGATAGAGCCCGTGTCATCAGCTCGTGCAACAAGCTGGTTTTCCAAACTGACTTCACGAAGGCGTTCCAGGTTGGAAAATTTGCCCCGAATTTTGTCGAGGCCAACTGCTTCTACTTCTATGGCTCCATTCGAGGAGCCTAAGAGGACAGTTTCCTGTGTTTCTGCACCATGGGGGATTTCGATATACCTTGAGAATAGCGCGTTTAAAAAACTGATGCCATAAGATATTCCATGCGCTGTCGGCCGGATAAATGATGCAGAATTTGGCAGCCTGCTTATTTGCAATAGACCAGCCCTTTGCGAAGGCCTTACCTACAAGAAAAATAACGTTTGCCATCTTTGAGTCCGTCGTGCTTGCCACGGTTTGGATCGTCCCATTCGATTCCCAGCCAAACACCAGAAGTGTTATCAACCTCACCAACGAATCTTACGGTCCCATTGTTGCCAGATAAACTGAGCCGAGTGCCGATCGCTGGCAAGCTCATGCTGGTTAGTAGACGCCGAACCAAAAATAGCACATGTTTGGACCTCTTACCAGAATGTCCCTCAAGGGTCTGACCGCTGCGAACAGGTCCATGGCAATTGCAAGGCACATGATGTCGACAAATACAACGCCGCCGGAGGAGCCACTGATGCTATTTGAGAGCAACCTCGCGACGCGGACTTATATTCTGAATAGACCTCCAAAACTCAATGCTTTGAATGGACAGATGCTTCAAATGCTTCGTCCAAAGATTGAGGTTCATCATCAACCCTAATGCGGTCAGTTTTAACTCAACTCCCTCTCAGGAATGGGGCGCGTCCGACCTGTGCGGTACGATTGTTGCAAGAGGCAACGGTAAAGCGTTTTGTGCCGGAGGAGATGTTGAAGGTAACTTTTTGACAACAAAGTCCTTATTCACTTAACAATATACAACATAGGTGTAGTCCGGGACGCAGCGGATCCCGCTGCCCGACATAAGGCCGTCAGCTTTTTCAAGCGAGAGTAAGTGTCGTTGCACAGCTGCTGTCCTGACTTTGGTTCGTAGATTTGAAATGGATTACATCCTCTCCGCATTGCAGAAACCATACGTGGTCATCATGGACGGCTTTACCAGTAAGAAAGCGGTGTCTAACCATTGGTTTGCGTTGAGTGTACGTTCACAGTGGGAGGCGGTGTCGGACTGTCAGCGCCAGCAACATTCAGAATCGCTACAGAAAAGACGCAGTTTGCCATGCCAGAAACCAAAATAGGTTATTGTCCTGACGTAGGTGCAAGTTTCTTCCTTTCGAGGCTTGATGGAGAGCTGGGTACATACCTGGCTTTGACCGGACATGTTCTCAAAGGAAGAGAAGTATTGTAAGCATGACTCGTCATGTCATTCACCATCTCATAAGCTACTAGTGAGCTCGGATTCGCGACTCATTTCGTGTCGTCGGCAAAAATACCCAAACTTCTGGAAGGGCTCTCAGCGCTCGAGAATCCAAAGCCATTCCAGATTAATTCTATCATCGAAGAATTTTCAACAGAACGCGAACCTGACGAGCCACCGACCCCGCTCACTGGGAATGTGCGTTCCGCTATGGATCTCACCTTCCGTCACAACGAGGTTGAAACAATTATCGCAGACCTTGAAGAGGTCAAAAAGAGTGAAGACGTTTCAGTGGCTGGATGGGCAACAGATGCTCTGGGACATTTACATCGAATGAGTCCAACCAGTCTGAAGGTCGCCCTGAAAGCCATCCGTAGGGGCAAAACTATGAATTTACGTGAGGCTCTTGAAATGGAGCTCAGAATCGCAACTGCCTACTGTGTAAGTGCTACTTGAGAGGCTCTAGCTGTATAAATAACAAGGCTTCTAGAACGGTGCCAGCCCTGACTTCATTACCGGTGTCACAGACGTGCTGATAGCAAAAAGCAAGACCAAAGGCGAGCGCTCCGAGTGGAGTCCGTCTACTATTGGGGAAGTCTCAGATGAAATAGTAGACCGCTTCTTCGCTCGAAATTCTGCGTATTTGAAGGACGCACCTCTGCTGACGGTACCCAAGCCTTTTGATGAGGTGCCGATATCGAAACCCACAACATATACTCTCCCTACAGAAGCGGATATCGAGGCTGTGATAACAGGCTACCCCCCGAAAGGAGGAAGTACTGGGATCACATACAACGAGCTGCTTGAAAAGTTTGACAGATTCCACAACGGTAAGATAGGTGTCGCCCGCAAGGTGACAGATGTTGTTGAGCGCAAATGTGAAGTTGTGGACAACAACGACGGGAATTTTGTGTGGCTGAAATGGAAACGATCATCCAATGGATTGAAAAACACCAACTAGACAGTGTTTTCTTGATGAATGCTATCCTCGTTCTCAATTGGAGAGACCACCCCTGCTACGGGCATCGATGCTAACTTAGTGTATAATCAACCGTTGTTTCGACGTTCCCCGAATTGATGAGATGCTGCGATACTCCAGTGGTCAGTCCCGCGTTGAGATGTTCACGGGAAAGCTCACTGCTGCGACTGAGAGAAGAGGGGTTACTTTCATGCACAGCCTCCTTGCTTCTTGGGTAGCTAAAATCTCTAATGCTGCATCTCAGATTGTGGGATGCCAGTAAACAAGTTTGCGCGAATGATGCGCATGTCTCACTTAGATCACGCGGAGATCGCTGAAAATCGATATAATCGCGTTAGTCCCTTTGAGATCAAAAGGTGCCGGGATCCATCCCGGTTGTCTCCGTCCAGTCTGAAGTAACACCGCCCTCGGACATCTATACGCGGGAGTGAGCTCCTTTCTTAATTGAGCCAAGGACCAAATCGAGTATTCCCGCAAATCCACATTATCACGGAACCAAATGAATTGAACATGGGCGTTGATGAATGCTGTTGCCCGTGATGACTAGAGGAACGCGAGTTGTGGTAGTGGTAGTAGAGTCACAGGTTGTAGAAATTGATGAGACGCGTTGTATAAAAACGGAGCAAAGGATTTTATACCTTCAATACCCATCCACATGAGCAGTTTACTCTTCTGGAACGTTGTCAAGTGCAATCCCCTCTTCCCTTTGGGAGAAATCTTTGAAGGTTGCCCATCTCCGCAACAACTTCTCAGCACGGTCATATCACTATTCAGAATGACCTTTCCTCGTCGCTATCAGGCAGTCGACATTAGTCGTTCGCCAATGGAATTTGACGTGGACCACAACACCGGATTTTTACCACCTCGCGGTCTCCCTCGGCTGCCAGAAAAATATGCCATATGGGAGCAGTGGCTTGGTTTGGCACCAGAGCTCCTGAGCTTAGGAGAAGATGACTCGGAATCGGCAATGCAGAAACGCGCTTCAGGTGAAGCGTGGAGATCGCAAATAAAATCAGTAAGTCGGGAATGCTCCTCTGAATGGCTGTGCTGATCTGCTTCAGTGGCCTGTCCTCGACACCACCGAGCTAGAGACAGATGAACGATACCTAAAACGCGCTCATTTGGTCCTGGCGTGGCTCGTCCACTATTTTGTGCATTCTATGCCTCCGCAAGAGGATCTGACAGCCGCAATTCACGTGCCCGCGACGCTGGCCGTACCTCTGGTGCAGGTTTCGCGTCTGCTGGGCATGGCACCGATCCTCACCTACGCCGACACAGTGCTGTGGAACTGGGAGATGGTTAATGAGAACCGTCCACTCACTGTTGACAACATCCGTTTTCAAAACAACTTCTCTGGAACCGAGGATGAGCGCAGCTTCTACAACATGTCCATCCAAGTGGAGTTTCAGGGCATTCAGCTGTTGCGAATCATTGACGAGTATAACCATCTTCCAAACCTGGCTAGCTTAACGTCCATCTCGAAGATCTCTCGCGATCTCGTCCGAATCAAATGGATAGTAGACGACATGGTCGAGATTCTTCAGTCCGTACGTCCGGTATGCGACCCGCATGTATTTTACTGGGATGTGCGCCCTTGGTTCGAGGGAGCAGATGCACTAGGGCCACTGTCTGCAGGGTGGGTCTACGACGGTGTACCAGACTGGAATTCGTTGGATCTCAGTGGACCTTCAGCAGGCCAGAGCAGCACAATGCATGCGCTGGACATTTTTTTGGATATAGATCACCAGCTACGTCACAAAAGATTTCCCGCACCATCCGCAGAAAATAAAAAAGCCGACGTCGGGTTCATGGCGAGGATGAGACGTTACATGCCAGGAAAACATCGCGGTTATCTTGAACACCTTGAAGCTACTCCTCGTTCGCTGCGGGAGTTGGCACAAAACGTGCCGACACTCCGTGAACCATATGATAATGTGGTGGCGGCACTGAAACGACTCCGAGACCTTCATATGCGCACTGCCTGTCTTTATATTGTGACCATGTCCAAGACCTCTGGATCACGATCTGGATGCCCGGCCGCCTCAATGATGGAACGATTGCAGGCGACAAGAAATGCCGGCGAAGGACCTGTTAGAGGAACTGGAGGAACAGCGTTATCACTGCTTTTGAAAGCAAGTCGTGATGCTACAAGAAGAGCCATGCTCAAAGACAATTAAATTAATTCACATACCTTCGCATCTAGTAACTTATTTAACCTTGCATGTATTTATAACTAAGATATAGTTATTACGTAATGACAAATCGAGGCGTGACAAAGCTACGACGCGTGATGTGTGATGCGTGACTGCTTTCATACCAGACTACCATGTCGTTTGAGCTCGATGCTGGCGTTATTAACCGCCTTAACACGGTCACCGGAGATGGGGATAGCGTGCTTGAAGATCCTCATACCCTTCAGATCCTTTCTACAAAGCTAATCACGCAAACAACGGGCAACGAACGCTATCGAATAATTATCAGCGACGGCGTATATTTCCTGCAGGCAATGCTTGCAACTCAGCTGAATGACCTGGTCAACTCTGAACAGCTCGTAAAAAACACTGTTGTCGTTGTTCAGAGGATGACCACCAACCTCGTGCAGAATAAACGGTACGCGACGCGTCCATTTTTTCGAAGTGTTTATAACTCGTTCTAGGCTCCTAATCATCCTCGACTTACGCGTCCTAGGAGTTACCCCAGACCGTATTGGAACTCCTGTCAATATTCAGACGTCCCAAGTCGATAGCCCTGCTCCTGTCGCTGCTCCTGTCGCGGCCCCAGCGCCGGTTGCGGTCCCTGCTCCAAAAGCACAGCCACAAAAACCTCAGCCCCAACAACCGAAGGTCGCTGGCAGCTCCAGTGCTACTCGTTCTGTCATGCCAATTGACGCTCTCAGTCCGTTCCAAAACAGCTGGACCATCAAAGCACTTGTCGCGCAGAAATCTGACATAAAACACTGGTCCAATCCAAAAGGCGAGGGAAAGCTGTTCAGTGTCACTTTCGTGGACGAATCTGGGGAGATACGTGCAACCGCATTCAACCACGCAGTCGACGAACATTTCGAAAAGCTCCAAGATGGCAAGGTTTATTACATTTCAAGGGCCAAGGTCACCCTCGCCAAGAAGAAATTTACTAATGTTGCATGCGATTATGAACTTGCTCTGGAAAAAAACACTGAAATTGAAGAGGTTGGCTGCACTTTCACTTAATAGTGTTCGTTTCTGATCAGTTACCAGTGCCACGAGAACACTAACGTTCCGATGGTAAAATACCACTTTGTCGGTCTTGATGACTTGCAAAGTCAGCCGAAGGATGGGACCTGTGGTCAGTAGAACCCTTTGTTTGAAAGCTTTTGTTGAAGCTGGAATTGTAGACGTCATTGGCATCCTCAAAGAAAGCGGCGACGTCACTCAGATCACAACCAAAGCCAATAGGCAGGCATGTCCAAATCTTTCTCTTTGTCGTCTATTAAAGACTGCCCGTAGCTTAACAAACGGGAACTCGTACTCGTCGACCAGTCTAAGAGCTCTGTCAGGCTGACCCTATGGGGAGAGCGCGCCGAACAGTTCAATCCTGACGACGTTAATTGTGTCGTTGCTGTTAAAGGTGCCAAAGTGAACGATTTTGGTGGTCGCTCTTTATCCTTGCAACATTCATCCCTACTCGCGATCAACCCGGATATGACAGAGACGTTCGCCTTGAGAGGATGGTTTGATGCACAGGGCCACACTGAACAATTCCAAGCTCAGAACAGGCTCAATGGATCTTCTTCCTCTGGCGGCTCCTTTGGTTTCAAACGTTCGGAGCTCGTCAGCTTGAAGCAGATGAAGGAGACGGAGCTCTCCGAGAATACTATCAACTTTTCGACTCGCGGAACTGTGATCTACATCAAGAACGAGAATTTCGTGTATCCTGCCTGCTCCTCTCCCAATTGTAATAAAAAGGTAGTGGAGGATGGGTCTGGCTGGAGATGCGACAAATGCAATGTTAGTCACCCTGAGCCAAATTATCGGTGGGTCCGTCTCGTGATTTCTGCGACTATGCTCAACTTTTCTCAGCTACATCCTTTCAGTGGCCGTTTCGGACTGGTCTGGTAAAGCATTTATCTCTGGGTTCAATGAAGCCGGGGAAGCAGTGTTTGGTATGACTGGAAATGAACTGAAGAACCTTCAGGTACATGCAGTTTCCTAGGACCATTATCATGACTGAACCTCTTCTACAGGAAAACGATGTGATTGGCTTTAATGTTGCTTGCCACAAGGCTTTGTGCAACGTCTACAATTTCAGTATCAAAGCTAAGCAAGAAACTTTCAACGTCAGTCTGACTGTATCGATGACTTTTTCTGACTTTCTGTGCAGGAGAATACCCGCCCACGGTATTCGATCTCAAGCATCGCTCCTCTCAATTATCGAGAAGAAGCTTATGCGTTGCTAGAACTGATAGATTCGCCTTGGGGCCGCGAATTTCAGTAAATTTCTATGCTGTAGTGTACAATATTAGTAAAGTATTGTTGAGGCGATGACAATTGAGTGTATGACTTGAGTTGCTTAGAAACGTGACTTTGTTTGGCACTTGACCCAATTGTTTCTTTTTGTGGACGCGTCCTGACCGCGTCCTGTATTGCCGGCTGTTGAGCCTACACCGCATTTATATTTCTAGGTGATTCTCCTGGGTTGTGGCCTAGGCACAAATACGACGACGCACTTGACCCTTGACTTACCCTGCCACCAAAAACTGAACATCTTGAACCGATATTTGGAAATAAACGGAATCTTCTGAATTACATATGCCAGCTATCCAGACTGCCTCTCGATTTAACAGACCCGTTACATCACCATCTACGAGCGGTTCAGCTTCGATACCAGAACGTGTCAGTCGAACGCTGAGCCCACCCTACTCAAGTTATACACCGACTATCACTGGCCATGGCACTCCTAAAATGAATGTGGTGACGCGAGTTGCAATCCAGGGCAAGGCAAAGCACGGTCACGAAAACGGTGCTGCCATCAAAATGTATTTAAAGGCAAGCCGCGTCGTTTTCTATGAACAATGTAGCTAAACAACGCGTATAGTTATCTATTCCGCTAGATGTCATACCAGGCTCCATGATAGCTTTATTTCCAGGTGAGCTATCCTGTTTCGCGTGGACCTGGTGTAATAGTTCCTGCAGAGGAGAATGTCAAGGTTCTGCATTCACAAGTCCACCCGCTGGATAGCAGCTCGGCCCCTTACAATTTCTCATCTGCCACCTCTCCTCTACTTCACCGCGCTGCCCGTGCACTCAATTTACCTGCACGATCTTCACATACATTTTACACTGCTCATGGACTCTCTCCTCAGTCTCCTAAGTCTTCTAGCTCGACATCTTACAGACAATCTGCATCGGCTCACGAAGATGGTCTCGTTGATGAGAAATACGCTGGCCAAATTGTGGTTAGCGGTTACCAAATCTCCTACATTCTGCCCAGGGCCTTTCCTTCAAGCTACGCTGACCCCGATACCCAATCCCGGTCATCTCTCGGCAAAAGGCGTTCTTCGCTCGTCGAGAAGAACCATATGCAGTTCATGGCTGCTATAGACATGATTGTTCCCTATGTCTCTCGGCCGCCGAGAGCACCATATTTGGTATGATGCCGCTTTCTACGCTGTCGCGCTGTTACTGACGTCCCCATAGTTGTCTATTCCCACGCCTCGATGTCTGCATAATAACATTAAGCTGCGAATATTTCCTCCCAGTGCTATCTCAGCCTCAAATGCTTCGCTCTCCTCCACTGATGAGGATGGTGGCTCTTGGGACCTTGCTTCGGATCCGCATGTCACGCGGTCTACTACCAGAAATATTTCTCGAACAGGTTCATACACGCATTTTGCTGATGACGAGACTAGCGATTCCTCTACTGCAGGGTTCTCTCAAGATTTGGGGATTCAAGGTACCTTTCCAAGTACCGAACGAATTCGTGTTCGTTGGGCTAAACCAATGCGTACACTCGACTTTTCTGGTGATGGTGATAGTAGACGTCGGGTTGGGGTAAAAGAATCCAAAGGCGAAATGACTTGCGTCGTTCGAGGCAGCATGAAAGACCAGAATGGCGTAGACGGCGTTTTGATGAATGTGGAATATAAGGGGACGTGCAAGGGTGTCTGGTTTGCAGGAGTGGCCACTCTGCTTGGTATGGATGTTGGACTAGAGGCCAAGAATTCTGAAGTGACTTGGGCTCCGGGATTTTCCAGCAGCTGGGAAGTCAGCGGAGGTACAGGTTACACTGGATTTGATGTTGGGGCCCAAAGAATCAATGGCATCTCGCGGCACAACTCGATAGACTCAAGTCCACGACCGCTATCGAGACATGATTCAACCTCTTCCACCAGCTCGACCTCTTCCCTTCTTCGTGCACCTCTCCCGAATCAAACCGTCCCCGACTATTCCTTCGAGAGCTCAGCATCTTCCTTGTCTTCTTCGCAAGTAACATCTGGCTCCTCCATCCCCTTCTCTTCATCTTCAAATCTAACACAAGCGCCTGGTCATGCCATGACATTACACCTGGATATGAATGAATTGTCGCCACCCTCCCATTCTTTCACATTCAGTATCTCTGGCACGATCCTTGTCACCCCTCGTTCTGCGATCACCAAGGCATATGGAGCTGCAGATCATTCTGAGGGCATACCGGACCCGGAACCTATTGTTCTTCCCCGTTTCACAGTCCTTGCCGCGGACTCTGAAACTGCCACGATTATAGTCAAGAATGACGTAGAGGACGGCAATGCTAACATTGAGGTCCTTACTGCCGTTGGAGATGTCCGTCGAGATCGCCAAGCTCGGAAGTCTATCCTCCCGCGAGGTGGACACGCAAAGTGTGATCCGGGGGCGAGGATCAGCTTACGTTCCGTTTTGATGCCTGTTGGTAATGGTCCTGGACCGTTTCATCCGACGACCCGTTCCAGGACATCAAGTCTTAATAATTCCCGCGCAGCTTCCCCTGTCCCAGCTCGGAAAGCAACGGCATCTCTACCGAAGAGAGACGGTCCATTAAAGATACCATCTGTGACTGCAACAGTAACTCCTTTAGTGTCTGAAGTTGGGATTTATCCTGATGCGTATGCTGTGCGAGTTACTTTCCTCACACCAGCGACTGACTCGGAGTCGATAGAGTTTGGTTTGGCAAAACCTGGGCCACTGTTGGGTTCCGTTATTTCCCTAAAGGACGAGATAGCGAATGAGGGCAAACCACCGAAAATTGACATCATTGGGGCTAGTGTTCAGGGCGTCCCAATACGCGTTGAGACCACCGCCACTGTAAAGCAGGATCCGACGTCTGACGTTCCTTTTGAAGAGATGAGTGGAAAGGAATGGTGGACTTGGATCAAAGTACACACTGGACATGTCATCGGGAAGGTGGTTATCGATTATGTGGTGAAAGACGACAGGAGAACATTAAAAGGCAAAGCGAAGGCAGATGATGAGATCCTGTTCAATGTCTTTCTTCCATCATTTTCTGTTGCGGTCAGTCGACTGGAAGTGTTGGTGGAAGCTTTTGGTGGTAATGTTCCGTATTTTTGGATTTGATTGCTCTTATCGATTGTAGATCTTCAAATCGTGGCTCTCAAATCGAACCTCAACCACCAACGACCATTCTCTACAGGACGACAACTACTCAATTACTCTATGGAGGAACTCTTCCACCCATATTTATCACTAACGATGCAACCCACACGTCCTACATCTCACGGAATTCTGAATTACTTTGTTTATCTCCTCCTCCTTTCCGTTTTAGTCGGTTTTGGCTTCATACTCACTATGAACGCGGAGGTGAAGCACCTCGGTAGGGTACTCGATGGTTACTCTGTGATAGACTCGGGTTGGAGTGGTATTACAGAGCATATCACTGTCACAACCACGGTTTACACTGGATCGGGATGGTGGTCTTCCAAAGAAACTGAACCTGCTGTATCAACAACAACCACGTTGCCGTCCCCTATACCTTTAGTGACGGCAACAACATCGCCGTCCCCTACATCTTCAGAGTCAACAGCGGTGACATCTCTCTCACCCTTGACATCCTTACCTTCATTCAGTGAGTCAGTAGCAGCATCGCTTGCTGTGGTGTCCGCTACCGTACAAAATTTCTCTTGGGAGGATTTGCAGCCAATACGCAAAGTTACAGCAGCAGCCTTAGAACGGCTAGCAAACATGTTCCAAGTAGTCTGGTTAGCATGTAGGAAAGCCTACCACTACCCTTTACAGCCTCCATGATAGATTTATCTCAAGTGTTGTATGTTTATGCATATATGTAATGAATGATAATGAATAGGCGCGTCGTGTATAATTGCATGACCGAAAGGTCCTCGCGTGACCGAGCGGGTTTTGTATGACGTTGTCCCTGTTTAGAGGCGTCCGTTTTGCTGTTAGACCTTCTGCATTTAAACTTAATTATCAACTACCAGCACGAATGGGCACCGTTACGGACTGGCAACGTGTAACTCTCGACGGAACTCCACCGTTCTCCAAATTCACGAAACTTGTTGAAAAATCTGCCAACGACGACAGGGACTACAGGATCATACGGCTTGACAATGGACTCGAGGCATTGCTTGTCCACGACGCCAAGGCAGACAAGGCAGCGGCAAGTCTCGATGTTTCTGTTGGGCATCTTTCAGACCCAGTAAGTGCATTGAAATCAACAAACTCGCTCTGATCACCATTTGCTAGGCTGATATGCCTGGTATGGCCCATTTCTGCGAGCATTTGTTGTTTATGGTTTGTGATTGTCGCGCGATGAGTCCTGCAACATTCTGACCCTCCTCAGGGCACTGAACCGTTTCCCGTTGAGAATGAGTATTCTCAAGTAGGTCATCACTTTTTTCAGTCGTTTGCTTTTTTGACGATTCACCAGTATCTAGCCAAGAATAACGGTGCATCAAATGCGTACACTTCAGTTGACAACACAAACTACTACTTCAGTGTTGCAACCACAGCTCTGCCAGGAGCGCTCACCCGTTTCGCTGCGTTTTTTCACGCTCCGCTGTTCGATCCGTCCTGTACATCCCGAGAACTTAATGCTGTGGACTCTGAGCACAAGAAGAATCACCAGAATGATATGTGGCGGATGTTCCAGTTAAACAAACATCTCAGTAAACCGGGTCATGTCTGGAGCAAGTTTGGAAGCGGGAACCGTGAAAGTTTGTCTCAGGCGGCACAAGCACTCAAGCAAAAAGGTTTGTTGGAAGTTTCAGACGTTAAACGCGACTCTCTTGCCCCTTCACCTTTAAATTCGCGCGCAGCTTCTCCTGCTCCGTCGGCATCATCTGAACTAGAAGCCGATGGCGGCGCCGTCGGTCGAGAAACACGACGGAGGCTCGTAGAGTGGTGGGAAAAGGAGTATTGTGCGAGCCGAATGCGTCTTTGTATCGTTGGAAAAGGTGATTCCTGTCGCTTTGTCTCTGGCATGTCTCATTTCTGTCTTTTCAGAGTCTCTGGATGAGCTATCAACACTTGCATCAACACTTTTCTCTCCGATTCCGAACCGAGGTCAAGAGCCTTTACCCATGATCAACGACCATCCACTCAGTCCAAAAGAACAAGGGGTAAGTTGAGAAGTGGCAGAAAACAAGATCTTATCCTTTTCCCAGACACTTGTCTCTGTCCACACAATCATGTCCTTCTTTGCTCTTGAGATTTCTTTCCCTCTGGAATGGCAAACACCCTTGTGGAATCTGAAACCAGCTCAATACATTGCTCACTTGCTAGGACACGAAGGACGTGGATCTCTGCACTCGTATCTCAAAAACAAGGGTTGGATCACGGATTTGAGTTCTGGACCGCAATCTCTTGCGCGTGGATTTGACATGTTCAGGATTACGACATATCTTACCCTCGATGGGTTCAGTAAGTCGGGCTTTTTTTTTGCTTCGGGTCGGGGCTTATTTTGGCGCAGAGAACTATCGTTCAGTTATCGTCGCAGTCTTCAAATACCTAGCCTTGCTACGTGACTCGCAGTTCCCTCCATACCTTCAGAAGGAAGAAATCGTAATGGACACTGCCCGCTTCCGTTTCAAAGAGAAAGGCCGTCCTGATGATTATGCTTCCAAACTCTCTGCGAGACTTCCCAAGCCTTACCCAAGGGATTTGATTCTCTCGGCGTCGTCTTTAACTTATCCATGGAATGAGTACGAAGACCCTGAAGCTGGTGAGAGGAAAGTCAGGGAATATCTCGAAGCTTTCCGTATTCAGAATGGAAGAGTCTTCTTGATGGCCCAAGCCAATGAGCTTGCCAAGCTCGAGCCCCAAAGCGATGCACAGTGGGAGTCGGAGCCCTGGTATGGGACTATGTATCGTGTCGAGCGATTCGATGAGAACTACGTGGCGCAGGTATGTTGCAAGCCCATTGAATCATACCGGGTATTGACGGACACAAGACAAATTCACCTAACGATATCCCAGAGTTCTTTTTGCCTCCGCAGAACGAGTTCATTCCCGATAACCTGGATGTAGATAAACGAGAGGTCGCAGATGTGAGTGTTTCTTCGAGTGGAGCTTCATTTGCTGAGTCGGGTATCAAGCCTCTCAAACGACCGTACCTCATCCGTGAGACGCCCCTTTCGACTCTCTGGCACAAGAAGGATGATAGATTCTGGGTACCAAAAGCCTTTGTCATTATAGACCTTCGCAGGTGTGTTCCCTTGGGTCTAATGTGGCTGCCTCTGATCTGATTATAGCCCCTTCCCTAAGGACTCGGCCCGAGCAGCTGTCTTGAACTCGTGCGTCGCAAATCCATCATCAGGTCATGCTCACAAGTAACAGACTCTACGCGGACCTGGTGACAGATTCGCTGACAGAATACTCGTACAATGCCTCTCTCGCAGGGCTGACATATCAGTTTGAAGCGACGAAGAATGGTTTATTCATCTCTATGAGTGGATACAACGATAAGCTGCCACTTCTCGCTCGGAGTGTTTTGGAGAAAGCCAAAGCGCTGGTTGTCAACCCTGAACGACTGGCCATTGTTAAGGAAGAGGTTTGTGTTCTAATCTCCCAGTTGGCCTTGGTTGAACTCTGTTAGGCCAAACGAAGTATGGAGAACTTCTTGTTGACACAATCTTATAACCTCTCCGACTACTACGCTCGTTACTTCCTCACTTGGAAAGGGTGGACAATCGAAGATAGATTACTAGAATTGGCTTGTGGGTCTACTTTCTGACCGATTGTTGTATTTTGACCAGTTTAGCTATCACACCTGATGAAGTACAGCAATTCATCTCAAAGTTATTCTCCGAGGTTAACATGCGTATTCTCGTCGTTGGTAATATGTATAAAGATGTCAGTTGTTCACTGTCCGTCTAGATGTAGTTGACGTTGATCACAGGAAGCCATCAAAATTGCAGAGATGGCTGAGAAGGATGTTGGTGTGTCGTCATTGACACCGATTGAGCTCAATGAAAAGGCTTTGACTCTCCCTGACGGCAAGTTAGCTTAACTGCCTCTTACCAGACTGACGGATGTGCAAAGGCTGTAATTATACATGGACCTCGAAGTTGGCCAATCCAAACGACGTCAACTGCGCATTATCATATTTTGTTCAATTCGGACCCACAGGGAACCAGCGACTACGTGTAACTGCTGGGCTTCTGACCCAGATCCTCAAAGAACCTGCTTTCAATGTGCTTAGGACAAAGGAGCAGCTTGGGTATGTTGTCTCACTTGGTGGATGGACCCTACCAGGTGGCAATGAGCTCGGGTTGCGGGTTGTCGTCCAAAGCGAGAGAACTGCAGAGTATTGTGAAACGCGTGTAGAGGCGTTCTTCGATGCGGCGAAGATAGACATTGAGGAGATGACTGATGAAGAGTTCCAGGAGCAGAAGAATGGCTTAGAAAAAAAGTGGCGGGAGGCCACCAAAAATCTGGCAGAAGAGACGGCTGTCTATCAAACTCACGTCGACAGTGGACACTTGGATTTCTTACGAAGTGAGTGCCTTTTTTTAGAGCATGCTGCTTATATAGTGCTTTCAGATGAGAAGGACGCGGATTTACTGAAAGGAATCACAAAAGACGAGGTCCTTTCGCTTTTCATGTCGCATATCCATCCGACGTCTAAGACGCGGTCGAAGCTGTCGGTGCATATGCTCTCGCAACGTCCACGGCCACCTCGAGTCAGCTTAGCGGCAGCTGAAGCCTTTGTTTCCCTTGTACGAAAGGCCAATATTGAAGTGGATGAAGCGGGGTGGCGAGCTGCTTTTGGCCAGGAGCCTCCGCCGGTGCAGGCATTCGGCGAATATTGGTTAAAGACAATTGGTGATAGGCAGGAGAAAGATGAACTGCTCAAAGCTGTTCCAGGACTTCTTCAACAATATCCAGCAGAGCAAGAGAGTCCCAGATCGGAGGTGGAATATATCCAGGATGCGAAGGCGTTCCGGGATACGTTGCAGGTGTCAAAGGACCCTGGTCCGATGGTACAATGGGGTGATCTTCCGGTGGCACGATTCTAAGACATAGAATATGGAAATTATAATGCTACTGAAATCCAACTATTTCTTCTTGCGTGTCGCGGCTGCAGTGTCCTGTGTGCCATATCCTTTTGACCGACGAAAGAGCAAAATCAAAGGTTCAGGTACTGTTGGACAGTCAGTCCGAGTCGATGAAAGGAGTGGCAGCTTGCCATGAACTTCATAGTGCTCCCATCCTGGACTCTGCATGATACCAATGCCTCGCCATTCCTCTTCGCTTAACAGCCGCAGAACTTTTGTTTCCGATTGGGAATTCCAAAATGATTTAGGTATGAGGGAGACGATTTCTCGCGGCAGGGTGACATGACGATATTCGTAGTGGTCGTCTGAATACTTTGTGGCATTTGTCAGAGCGAACATTTCTTATGGGCTTGTGCTCACCCTGTCCGAGTAAATAATTCTGAAAGAGCATTCAGAATATCGTCAATGAGATGAAACAAACACACTTGTCTGTGATTTCTTTCCACAGCCGTTTCTGCTCCGCGGAATCGACTTTTTCTTCCTTTTTGGTATTACGACTCATCATGGTTCAGGTTCAACAACATACGACGCGTCGCGTCACAGACAGTTCAATGGTCACATGATCACGGCACGTGTTCGGCAAAAGGAGAATCGGAAAGCTCTCAAATAATGCTGGCAGAAACAGTAAAGTAACGTATAAGTTCGGATATACTACTGTGCATCCTTGATAAACGGCGGTTCCTCAATAAATATAGGATCAACTCCCTTCCATTCCATGTTTGCCCCTGACCCTTGTTTCTCTCGCCACACCCGTTCTCTTTCCTCCCAGTATTGCAGGTTACCTCTCTCAGTTCGCAGAGGTGCCCAAAAACGCTCTCCAGTATCCCCTTCAGTTTCTGCCCTGAACCATCGAGGCTGGTGCGGTGCAATCCTCCCCTCTTCTCGCGCGCGCCGTGTAGCACGTTGCTTCTCTTCCTGCGCTATCTTCAAGTCGTTTGCATCATCGTATTTCCCAATCTCGAATGCCCTCTGATCCGGACGAAGCCGACAATCTGTCGGACAGAGATACGGTTTGAGGGTATCCTTCGGACAATCATTCAGAGTTATCGCAAACGGTGTCAGATTGAACGGAGAGCCCGTTGGTTTCGGAGAGTTTCTCCAAAGAAGAATATATTCGGGAGCCGATGGAGATGCAGGGCCATCGCTGACAGTTGTGTCAGGATGTAAGAGTCCATACCCAGACCCAACTTTGCGGGCAATAAGCTGCGAGTTCCATCGACCGGCTATTTCGTACGAGATGTTCCCTGATGCGTCCATGACTTTACCTGATATTTCAAAGGCATCTTTGCCTCGCCATCCTCGAGGTTTGAAAGTGAGCACACACCGGTCCCCGGTACGATGATTCATGATCTTAAAACAGTAAAAAATGTGAAACCAATGTAGATCTGTGACCCACTATCATATCGCCATAATGGTCAATCGTTGGTGATCCAAGGATGAATCCAGAGATGTTAGTCGTGACCTTCTTCCAGCTATAATGCTCCACAACCTTGCCTTCTTGTCCCCTGCCAGTTGCTTTTGGATATTTGGGACCAAGTTCAGCTGGTATGATTAAGTCCGCGTGTGCAACACCGGTTGGTCGAATCTCAAACGATTTACCCATAAATTTGTTTTGAGCGTCCACCTAACAGACTCAGTCAGCTTGAATCGGCTCGTAAAAAAATCTGACCTCTCCATAGTAATGCCAAAGCGGTGATTCGGCGTAACACGCAGACATTGGCGGGTGATGACTAACTTGCTCTGATACGTATCGATAATCCTTGTCAAACCGGACGTATTCATATGTTTCGCTCTGCACATAAGCATCCGGGACGCTTCAAGATGTAGCACTTACTAGCATTGGGTTGAACGGCTTGGCTATCCTGCCAATTGTCGACGAGTAATTCGACATTGCAAACGCAGCTACGAAAGCAATCCGCCGGTGAGAATCTGTCTCACGAGCGGCCACATCCACTGATGATCGTAAGTTGCATCGATGGTTTAGACAAATTTGCTCACAGCATTCAGAAAATTCCATATCTTCCGCCTTTTTTTGAAAAGAAGCACGTCAACCCAAGCAGGAGACAAAACAAGCAACATACCATCCGCTGTAACATGCTGGTTGGCTCATTAAACGACACTGGGAAACTAATCTTCGTCAAATCTTTCCCAATACTGTTCTTCAACACTGCCCATAGACTGGTATTAGGTCTCTCATCGGTGATATTTAACCTCTGCCTCAATACCTTATAGCCGGTATAAGGTAAAGTCATATCGACTGGCATAGAAAACTCATGAACACCTGGACTCATCAAGGATTCGGGGACGACGAGGTTGGGGAGGTTGTTTGATTCGATCGCGTCGAAGAATTCGTCTTCCTCGTCTGTATCCATATCTGCACTCTCAGTTTCATCCATTCCTTGCACAGTTCTAGGAGTCACGGTCTCCTGAGTCTCCGAACGTCCTTTCAGCATCGGGGGTTGCTGCGGGATAACCTGCGTCTGTATCTTTAACTGATGCGGCTGAGGCGTCAAGGCATCCTCCTCCTCATGAAGTTGAAGAGGGATGATAAAAGACCTTCGTCGGAGTGTACCCGTGCCTGCACTTTCAGAAACGCTAGAGTCGAAAAATCGACTGCCTCGTTTCCGGCTCCTCGCACGGAGTTCTTTCTCCAAAGTCTCTCCCTCCCTAACAACTGTCGCAAGACTTTCCTCCCATACGACTTGTCGACTGTGTTCTTGCTCGAGCTGCTTACTCCACCACTGTTCACGTTCCCGTGCCATGTGGATATACTCGTTTAGCATTCCCTGCACGACAGCGAAGGATTCAATCAACGCCGAGCGAGTGTCGATAGTCCGCTGAGGAGTATCGGGAGGGAGACGTAAATCATTCAACAACTGTGTCGTAAGCTCCATCTGCGCTGCCGTCGAATTTCCGTGCAACTCAAATCCAGCCTGGTGGGGAGGCGTCGTCGTCGAATCAGCATCAGACGAGTCATCGCGCGCGTCTTCATCGTCTGCATCGGATTGGTTGAGTACTGGACTAGCGCCATTTTCGCTATGATCTGTCTTAGGCTCCATCATCGATGCGGTCTCAGCTTCGCTGCCATGCGTGTTGACAGAAGAGACAGGCCGATGGTGTTTGTTTCCTCGTTTAGCTAGCGAGACGCTGGACATGCTACCTCGGTTTGACGATAACGAGGCGGAAGCTTTGAGGCCGCTAGCGTCGCTGTCTCCACTCCTTCTGCGTTTCTCGCTCGTGTCGGTGGTGCCACTATCAGCCTTGTACCAGTCTATACTCTTTCCGATAGCCTGGATCCAACGAGTTGCCTCGACGGGGTGGTTGGCCTTCATGTACCATTTTTGGACACCTGAGCTGTGGCCCCGGGATGGGGTGGAGTGGACTTCGAAGCGCGTTCGGTCGGTACCAGTGGTTTTGAGGATGGCGGTTTTCATAGAGATGGAACCGCGACTGGCAACGGTTTCGTCCTCCTGATGTCGGTAGTCTAGGATGTCTTAACAAGATGTGGAAGAGGTTTTGAATGGACAAACATGAGAGGACACCTGCATTGAGTACGAACCAGCGGGTGTTATATCCTTTAGCAACGTTAGTGTATTTATTGAGGTATCCTTTTAAGCTGGGCAGCTCTAAGGAGGGTGCTTCAATCAATGTCGTATCCTGGTTAACAACTGCAGAGAATGAGATGGCATGGGTTTGACGGATCTTAAAAAAGCCTACACTGTTTTAGGAAGACTCTGACGCGGTCGTCCTTGCCTGTTCCCTCGTATGCCATTTTACCTCGGCGATTTCGAACGAAAACGTCTGCCCCAGCACGAACTGCGAGTTCGATTAACCGGAGGTCCTTACGCTTGGCTGCTTCGTGGAGAAGAGAAGTCCCTGTATCGTCATCAAGGTAGGAGAGATTTACGAAATGAATGCGTGGAGATTCGAGCAAGGTTACCAGGGCGGGTGACGGAGAGGCCGTTAATGGAGACAAAATGTAGCTTCGTAACAGAGAACGATATGAGGCGTTTAAGAATGCGCGCGAGTCTGCAAGGAAATGTAGCGTGTATCGTAATGAGAAATGAAGTTGGCTTGCCCTCAATGACACGAACGACATCCTTTCCCCTTGCAACTTCTCTGCAACTGCGACCTTGTGAATCGCGGAGACTGTCGTCGATGTTTTCTTGTTCGAGAAGGAGATTTACGATATCAGCTCTACCGAGTGAAGCGGCCAGATGTAAGGGCGTGGTTCCAGAGCCAGGTGGATGAACACCGTTTGGAGATATGGCCCGGTAAGATAAGAGTAAGGCAACGGTCTGAACTGCATTATATGGGTCAAAAGGAACCGCAGAGTTGAGCCAGCAAGTACCTGAGCCACATCTAACTGCAAGATGGAGCGCAGCAGCTCCTGTGTCGATTTCTCCAGCTGCTGATTTGCGCTTGTCCTTGCTGATTTCAGTTAGAAAGGGAAGAATAGAAGCTGGGTCTCCTGCAAGCCCCTGTTAGAGCAATGGTACCAAGATTTGGAGACGTGTACCACTGCGGAGGGCCGACAACAGCTTGACCTGATACATGGGTTCACCTGCAGTGGAAAGTCTGAATGCAGAGCTAATGCGGAGGTATACTGAGCTCACTTTCTGGGACATTGCTAGACGCCGAGCTTGCCGAGGCCCTGATAGATGACATGCTTATGTTTGAAATGAAGAATAAGTTAGTTGTGGCTTGTCGTCAAACAATTTGGTCGTCTAGGGCTTGTCACTGATGTGGACATGAAATGGGGCAGTCACGTGTATCACAACCAGACGCGTCCCCAAAAGCATTATCAAGCTATAATACAGAGCAATAGCACATCAATTCGCGTTCTACTTTCGACTCGTCTTTATCTTGGCCTTGTGCTGCGTTTCTGGATACGACTCGAGTGGACGACGGAATAGCAGGATATGCGGTTCAGGAACTGCAATTAATTAATTCAATGCCGCCACAATATAGGAGTGCTGACCATGCACGCCATAGTGCTCCCATCCATGGCTTTGCTGTATGCCAATACACTAGTATCGTCAGAGGTGCACTGCCATTATAGCACATAACAAACTCTGCACTCTTCTTCCGACAGGAGCTTCAGTGCGCCTGAGCTGGTCCAGAATTCCTGGGGCACAATCTTGAGTAGCTGCTTTGGCAGTGTGACATGTCGATAGACATATGTGTCGTCTTCGTAGTTATCCTGCAGTGTAGTAGTAAGATGCCAGAACCGCGACTACGCGTGCATTTACAGAATAACGAATCCTACAGGAAGTCAATACAGATACTACGCGTAGTACAAGCGTACTTGTCAAACAAATCTTTGAGCTTTTGAGCTTTCTGCGCTTCTTGATCCTCTTCCACAGTCATTGTATCTGTCAAGGTGTAGTAATAAGGTCACATGACTCGACGCGTCCTTGATTCCTACTTCCATGGACGACGCGGATTACTTTGACGATGGCTCCTACATCGACCGTAGATACAGTACATTAGATGATCTCTCAGACGACATAAGTCTGTCTGCTTTACGGTCGTTCCAGGGTGGCCTCTCATCGTTTTTGTAGTGACTTCATCACCCTCTCCAGCGGGCAGATTTGCTTATCAACCACTGTGCGAAGACGACGACATTGAAGAAGATGTCAATATATACGCTCAGCAGCCGGTCTACCATAATGAGTACCCAAATCATAGTCATTTTACTGCTCTGTATATTTCGCGTCACTGACCTCAAACTAGCCCAGCAGTTCTTTGACCGTGTCCCTTTCAACTCTCGGGACTATCGAGCTCAATCACAGTCGGCATCTTCTCAGCCGGGGCCATTTTTTTCCCAACCGCGAACTTCATACACTCAATCCCGACCACAGCCATCTTATCCTAGACACGTCGAAGAAGCGCCAGTACTAGAGTCTAAACACTCGCATGGCGTACGTCTTGTTCCGGTGTCGAATCTTCGTAAGTGCCTCGTGCCTGCTCCCGGTACTCTCAACTGTCGCAGCCGACATATATCGTAGTCTATTCAAATTTGGTGTCTTCAATGCTGTACAGTCGACTTGTTTCGATCACGTCGTAAACGAGAATGACAGTCTGGTACGTTAACCCTTTCATCCAGGCGCACTCTCACTTTCCTGCAGGTCATTAGTGGTGAGTCCGCGCGCAGCGAATCGAACCCTTCGATATGAGAGTACTATAGCCCCAACCGGAAGTGGAAAGACAGTTCTGTTTGAGCTGTCCATTATCCGCATGCTTACTCTCGCGAAAGACGCCAACAAGCCTATGAAATGTGTCTACATGGCGCCAACAAAGGTCATTGCAGTCTTGTTCCATCACCCTTTTCTAATAAGGCGATCATAGGCTCTGTGTTCTGAAAGGTTCAGAGACTGGTCTACTAAATTTACTCCTTTGGGGATCAAATGTGCGCGTCCCTTATGCGGCGCAACACTCACCTAACCCCTAGCAGGCTGTGAACTCACCGGTGACACCGTCACGTACGGTCAAGGTGTTTGGGGCGAAGCCAAGGACGCTACCATTATGTGCGTACATCCCCTTCCACTGTGCTTCGGTTGACAGTTTGCTAGTATAACAACGGTATAACCTAGCCTCCCCTGCCGTCTATCTTAATCTTCCTATAGGGAGAGAAGTGGGACAGTCTAACGAGAAACTGGTATGCTGTCCTCACATGCCAGTTCACCGCTCAACCTCCCAAAGGGATCATCACAAAGCGATTTTTTCGCAGATCCGTTTGTTTCTAGTCGACGAAGTACGTCTATCCGTAGCTTGGAAGTAGTCTATATCTGCACAGGTTCACATTCTCAACGAATCTCGCGGCAGTACCCTCGAGGTGGTCGTATCACGGATGAAGCTCCGTGGCTCTTCTGTTCGGTTCGTTCTCGTCTCCGCAACGGTTCCGAATATCCTCGACATTGCGTCCTGGATTGGAAGCTCCAAGAACGACAATCAACCCGCAAAAGTCTTTCAGGTACCGTGACCACCCTCTGTCGGAAAGTCCCGTCGCTAACGAGGTTCAGTTTGGCGAGGAGTATCGTCCGTGTAAACTCAAGCGTATCATTCTAGGTTGCCCACGCGGAAAGAACCAGAACGATTTCATGTTCTCCAAGAGCCTCGAATTTAAGCTGTTTGGGGTGCTTCAAAAGCATTCGGCCGGGAAACCTATTTTGGTGTTTTGTTCAACGAGAAAAGGTAAATTGCACCTTCACGAGTTCTTTCGATTCCTTCAATCCGATCTATAGGCACGTTATCTACGGCCGAACAGTTGCAGAAGGAGTACAAAGAAGCACAGGAAAAGGGACAGTCGTTACCCTGGAGTCGACCTCCTAGGTGAGCTAGACGGCAAACCTTTCTTGATTTCGGCCAATGCTCCCCAGGATTGATCATAGTTTCCAAGACAAGAGATTGAACGGTTTGTGACTTCCTGTAGGCCGTAAAGTAGCTGATTGCTCAGAGCTCGCCTCGTTTGGCATCGGTGTACATCATGCTGGCCTGAGTCTCGATGACAGGCGTGCTACCGAAGAGCTATACCTCAAGAAGCTACTGCGGGTTATAGTCTCAACCTCCGTAAGCTGCTCTTCTGTTACTCCAAACTTTGCATTAATTACCGCCGCAGACACTTGCCGTTGGTGTCAACCTTCGTACGTATTTTTAATCATGCTGCTCTCTCCTAAAACTATCTTTAGCTGCTCATACGGTTGTCATCAAAGGAGTCTTCACTTTCCAGAACAACACTTCCGTGGAATATTCGGATTTAGATATCATGCAAATGCTCGGACGGGCGGTAAGAGCCTGCTTCAATTGATACCATACTGACCCAAGCGATGTCAAGGGTCGACCTCAGTTTGGTGAGAACCTCGTGCTTCTCGTTTCTTGTCTGATCATGTCCGT
>CEMS01905118.1:19546-32447 GCA_900068915.1 Megacollybia platyphylla | reverse complement strand
AGGTGGCGAACTGGATCTGGCAATAATGGCGCGTTCCACTTCGTTATCTCAGTCTGACCTATCAGTATCCAACACGATTTCGAGGCAACCCAATTGGTGGCTTGGTGTTCTCTACCGCCTTCAGTAAACTCCAACAATCGCATGATTCATGATTCAGAATGGTCTCAGAGATATCTACAATTTCAATTGACTCCTCCAGAACTTCAACCAACCCACTTGGTCAACACGTTTATGGGTTCAAGTTGCGAGTGGAACATGCCTGCCAACTACGATACTCTTTGAGAGCTGTGCTGCTGATAGTGGAGAGGTTTCTGCTTCCTCGCTTTTCTCTCATTTCTTGATGTTCATGCGTCTCTATACCTATGGGCGTTACGCGTTTACGGTGGATCAACATCTTATCAAGGTTCCGGAGTGACGACTCCGCCCCATCCTGCGCCTTACCATTCCAGCCATTGGCGACGGATATACAATCTCTGGAACCACGTCTACTACCCCTACTCCGGCAACTGTATACATCTCTTGATGAACAGGCTCGTTTCCATTGCTGATAGCTTGCAGGCTTCTATTGGTAGCACATCAGGGGCCAGTGCCCCAATATCTGCTAATTGATTCGATGGACTGTTTCACTCTAATTCTCATTGTTAGCAGGCCACTAACCCAGCACTTCGGGTGCTCCTTCGAATATAGCTGCGAACATCGGACTTCCCATACAGATAGAACTCTGCAAAGCACTGTGTTGTCGGCGTCCTTATACACAGGTGCAATTCTAACACTTTGAAGAACGATGATTGGCATGCCATTTGACGATACTATCTACTTATAAACCAATTCCTGCTTACTCTCACAGTGGCTCAATATCGGGGATTGGGCCTACAGGGACGACTCTCGTGGGGTTAACCTAGACAACTTGATTAGACCAGATAGCGAATTTGGTAGCTACTTACGTTGGTTTGACTCCAATAATAATGGGTTTTGATGTGATCCTTTTAGATTCAATGGATAAGAACGAGATAGTATAGAAAAATAACGCACAAAATTTGTGGAACTCTTGAAGGCATCGTTGTTCCAGTACAGTTTCTTCATCCACCTGAAGAGATCAGTCCAAATCGATGATCCTGAGTATCATACTTACTGGTTAATGGTAGGGTAATCGTGACGGATATCACGAATATTGCATTTGAAATGAGAGAAGTAGACAGGATCAAAACGAATCTAGGGATAGTCAGATCAATGAACAAAATCGAGAAAAGTGCAAGACCAGTGTGACCCAAAGTCGGACATCACACTCCGTAAGAGTGTTTCCAACAATGTAATCTTTTCCTTGAAGAATCTTCTCAACCCTGTCTAGGGATTGGAATAGTTCATTCACAGCGGTTTCATAAGCCTTCTGCGTCTTGGCAAAACCGGAGCGATAGACACCATCTGAACTTGAAGTCAAGGCAAACAGAGAGTGAGATGTAGAAGATACGTACTGTTTATGGTTGGGTAGATCCATTCGTTGAGGGAGTCGATCTCTGCACGTAACGACTCCGGGTATAGATCCACAGCAGCTTTATCTGCAGGGAGAAACTCGTTGAAAGCATGGTTAAAGATACGGATTATCTCAGAACTTTCATTGTTGACGATGGTGGAGTGTTTCTTATCCCAGAGAACTGGCACTGTAAATCTGTTTTTCATTAACAAAAGAACATTGCAATCATGGCAACTCGGACCTTCCACCATATTCAGGATTGGCTTTGAAATAAAGGTCCTTGACATGCTGAGAGTTGTAAAGCGGATCCGAATCTGCGCCTGGGTAGGGATCGACTGACGCAAAAGGCCATCCATCAGAGCCCATGTGCGGAGAAACAGCAGTGACAGCTATGTCAATGAGAATTATAGGGGTAAAATCAATAATGTCGACATACAGATGATGTCCTCCAAGCCCTTGAGCTTTCTGACGATCAAAGTTCTGGTTGCCCATGCTAACGAGTTTGTCTATCTGCTGTGGGAAATGATAGAAAAGATGACTCACGGCAGGAGTAAGATACATATAGATGGTAACGATCTATGGCGGTGAGCGCCTTAAGCTGTGTGCAGAGGAGATATATACCTTTCTCCGGCTCAAATGTACCTCCCTTGACTATTGTGTCACGGAAGGTTGAATTTGCGCGATTGAAAGAGCCTACAAATCGATGAGAACAGGCGAACTCTAGGCTCACGGTATACCGTCAGGATTATGGGCTTGCATCTTGCCGATATCCGATTGGCTAGATACATCTTTGGTGGCCATTTTGCAGTTGAATGGAAGATCCTTAGCGTATTTTTATCGATGAGGAAGCGTCGAGACAAGTTGATGAGTAACATATAGTCATATGACATACTTATAGCAGTAGGTAATCACGTGCAATAAGCTTTGGAAACGCGCGACCGTCAGCCTGCGGCTTTGCGACGTGTTATTCTGCGACAGTGGGAGCTGCCCTTGAATTGTAGCTTCGGATTGAAGGCGGAGTAAACTCGGTATTTTCCAGATCGATGATATGTGGCAGTGTTAGTGGTTGCACTTGTTTGGCAATTCCTGAAAATTTACGCTCACATCGACGCGTCGTTATCGCCAAAATGAAATACATTCTCGTTTCTGGTGGTGTGGTCAGTGGTATTGGCAAGGGTGTTATTGGTAAGAAGTCCTGACTACGTTCTGTGAGGTACCGACACACCTCAGCCTCGTCGACCGGCTTGCTGCTCAAAACAACAGGCCTTAAAGTTACAGCTATCAAGATCGATCCGTACATGAACATCGATGCTGGAACGATGCGCCCCACTGAACATGGTGAATACTCCTGCATTGTACACATCTGATCTCAGTCGACTCCTTTCCAAGGTGAAGTCTACGTTCTCAACGATGGCGGTGAAGTCGATCTCGACCTTGGAAACTATGAGCGGTATCTTGACGTCACTCTTTCTCGCGACAATAACATTACCACTGGTAAAATTTACAAAGAAGTCATTGAGAAAGAAGTCAGTCTTCCTTGTCTCCCTAAACTTGACTGATACGTGATAGCGCAAAGGAGAATATTTGGGCAAGACAGTCCAGGCAAGTGCATTGCTATACGATGATATCTTGCTCAAGTGAAATAGATCGTTCCCCACGTCACAAACGCGATCCAAGATTGGATTGAACGCGTTGCAAAAGTCCCGGTTGACGACACTGGAGAAGAACCTGACGTCTGTATCGTCGAGGTCGGAATTACTTATCATCGATGCCTTATCTGACATCTTGTAGCTCGGTGGAACTGTAGGTGACATAGAGTCGGCTCCTTTCGTGGAGGCCATGCGGCAGTTTCAATTTCGTGTAGGACACGAAAATTTCGCGTTGATCCATGTTTCTCTTGTCCCTGATATGCATGGGGAGCAAAAAACAAAACCCACGCAAACTACTGTGCATAGTTTGAGAGGTTTGGGTTTGTTGCCTGATCTTGTGAGTTTGATATTTGGTTAATTTTTTGCTCACTTTTCGTAGATCGCCTGCCGCTTGTTAGTCCCAAAACCCCTTCTGCCGGCGACAAAAGAGAAAATATCAATGTTTTGTCATGTTGCCCCAGAGCAGGTGTTCGGTGTACATGACGTCTCTTCCGTGTACCATGTTCCGCTTCTCTTGCATTCACAAGGGATTATCTCGTATCTGACCAAACGACTTGCTCTGGAGAAGATTGGAATTACTTCAACAATGAAGCAACTTGGCCAGGATCTCGACAGGAGATGGCGAGAGATGCTTAACGGGTCAGTTCTCCACCTACATTGTGTCCTCCACCTCATCAATCTAGCAGCTATGCTCATCTTTACGAGACAGTTAATATTGTCTTGGTCGGCAAATACACTGATTTAAAGGACTCGTACATGTCTGTCATCAAAGCTTTAGAGCATTCTGCTTTTAGAGTCAGGAGAAAGCTGGTGCTCCAGGTCATGCGCCTCCTTCGTTATTTCAGTGTTCTGATATTGCTATAGTGGGTTGAATCCTCAGACTTGGAACCTGAGACAAAGGAAACACATCCTGCCAACTATCATGATGCTTGGCGAGCAGTCGTAGGGGCTGGGTAGGCGTATGACGCTCTTTTTTAATGGCCATTGACACTACTTCAAGCGGTATCTTAGTACCGGGAGGCTTTGGTGCTCGTGGTACCGAAGGAATGATATATGCGATCAAATACGCTCGAGAGGTAAGTCTTGAGGAAGAGCTCCCATCGTCTCCTATGTTTACTGTATGCAGCAAAAGATACCGTTTTTAGGTATTTGTCTAGGCTTTCAACTCGCCGTGATTGAGTGGGCCAGAAGCGCCATGGGCGTGCATGGTATGATATTCACGGCTTCCCCCTTGTATTCCTGATCTGTTCGTAGACGCCACTTCAACCGAATTTGATTCTTCTACGCAGTCGCCTGCTATTATCTTCATGCCGGAGATATCTAGAACTCACATGGGAGGCACCATGAGATTAGGTCTAAGACCCACCGTATTTGTGGAAGGCACAGGAGGCCCGAACGGATGGAGTATCGCCCGTAAACTTTACGGAGGCGAAGAAAAGATTTGGGAGCGCCACAGGCACAGGTAGAGACATTCAACCTTAGTGTGTCAGATCTTCATCTACTCTTTCCAGGTACGAAGTTAACCCAACTTGGATCGATAGACTCCAAAAGGCGGGTTCGGGAAGTCTTGCCTTCAGTGGGAAAGACGAAAACGGCGAACGGATGCAGATCTTGGAGATGAAAGGTTGGTGACAACTGTAATATCTGGCAAGACTGATCGTAGCAGACCACCCGTTTTATCTTGGTCTACAAGCGCATCCGGAGTTCTGCACCCGCCCCCTTAACCCATCACCTCCTTTCCTCGGCTTTGTGGCTGCAGCCTGTGGAGCTTCTACTCACGGTCCTGGATCTGTTCTGGACGAAGTGAGCAATCACCAGGTAAGGAGACGTTTTTGTAGTAGGTGCATCGCTTATATGTCACAGATGTCCCATTTCAAGCCTCCCCATCCAGTTGATGCCATGGTTCCAGAATCGGTGCTGAGAAGTCTTGGACCAGACAAGACAGTGATTGATTTTGAGGCAGGACTTACAACAGCTGTTCCTAGAGGTATAGTGAATGGCGACGTTTGAGAGAGAACACCGACAAATCCATACACCGCTAACGCGTTTATGATCTTTGATAGTCTTGAATAGAACAGTCTTGTATAGATAGTCAAAGTGCACTTGTATCAATAGCTTTCAAATAAAATGTATGTAGTTGAGCCGCTCACCCCTTTTGGTCTATGCATTACCGAATTTAGTAATTAAGCGCGTGAGCGCGTGACCTATTACCGGCTTGTACCGCTACTAGTACTAGCATCGGGTACATCAGCTCGTCCACTCACATCGACGCTTAAAGTGACAGTCTATTTCTTCAGCAACTCAATCCAATGGAGATTCCTCTAACTGCTCGTGCCGCTGTGTTAACTGCTTTCAATGAACCTCTTGTTATTAGGAATGACTATCCTGTGAAACAAGCCAAAGATCTTGCTCCTGGAGAATGCCTTGTGAAGCTGGAATACGCTGGCTGTTGTCACTCTGATTTACACATTCAGAGGGGGGACTGGGCTCGAAAGGCAAATATACCCGTCGTACTTGGCCATGAAGGTGTTGGACGTGTCGTTGCCATTGGAGAGCACTCTACGTACACTAAAATCAAGACAGGAGACAGAGTCGGTTGTAAATGGATTGCAACTAGCTGCCTCAAGTACAGACTCTTGTGCTCTGGTCCATAGTTACTTAAACACTTTTAGCTGCGAGATGTGTCGTAAAGGCTACGAAACTGGTATGAATCCTCTTTCTCGAATCACAACGCTCTTACTTGCCATCCTGTTAGCCTGTTCTGCGGTCGCAAGTAGGTCCCACGGATATCAGATGGACGGTACCTTCGCTGACTACGTGATCTCGTACGTGGACTATGTGACACCGATTCCGGATGGACTGGACAGTGCGTCTGCTGCTCCCATTCTTTGTGCAGTAGGTGTTCTGCGCCATTGCCAATGCTGTCTCATCACTTTGAATGAAGGGCATGACTGTCTACAAAGCCCTGAAACAATCCAAGGCAACTATCGGAGACTGGGTCGCCATTTCCGGTGCTGGAGGAGGATTGGGTCACTTGGGTAACGTTCAGCATCATTGTCATCAGACTACTATCACTCAGCCGAAGCCTTTCAGCTATTCAGTACGCCGTTGCAATGGGCCTCAGAGTTGTTGCTATAGACACCGGAGCGGAAAAGAAGGAGTTGTGTCTGAGTCTCGGAGCAGAAAAGTGGATCGACTTCAAAGAAGCCGAGGACTTGATCAAAGCAGTTCGACAAGCAACAGATGGGTTTGGTCCTCATGCTGCGATCATTGTAGTCGGCGATGTGCCTAGCCTTTCGTGATCTCTCTTCAGGCACTAAATGATCGTCAGGCTCGACCGTTTAACCAGGCATTGATGTATTTACGATCGGCTGGGACATTGGTTGCTGTTGGCATGCCCACTTCATCCTCGACCCTGAATGTTCCAATCACCCTGTTGATTGGAAAGGTGAGGAGTTTGATTATCCTTGGTCTACTGCTAATTTTCAAGAGTATCACTGTTGTCGGCTCTGCACTCGGGTCGGCACATTCTCGTCTGTTGAGGTTCGAAATCTGATCCAAAATAGGAATCGTCAAGACGTCACTGAGGCCCTCGCCATTGCCGCGCAAGGAAAAGTTAAGGTTCATGTTCAAGAAAGAAAGTTAGAAGACTTAAACAAGTAAGCCGAAAACAAGTTGACAGCGCGATTTCACTCAGATTGTCCAGCATCTTATCAGACTTTCAGGAAGGAAGAGTCACAGGTCGTCTGGTCATCAAGTTATAAGTCGAAATAGGATTGTACAATTTTAAGTGATAATTACGCTTGCAAGATACTATATTGATTCTACGTATAACACCAACATTGGATACACCAACAAGAGATACCTAATGGACAGCAATAATCACAAGGAGAAAAAACACTCGCAGCACTATGTCGATCCTTCAGTAAAGTCATCCATCGAAATAGTACACAGCTGCTCAGTCACTCCATTAACATCCCCAACTAGGTTTTTGACTTTGTCTTGCGAGTTCTGTCGACCGTTGATACTCACAGGGCGCTTGGGAGGTGGGCCTTTAGGATTATAAAGCTCCGTAGTGCCCTTGGGTGGCGGGCGTTCAAACACTCGGTCAGGATCGTCCAGCCGCGACGTCATGTTCATCACCTGTGGCATTGGCGACATCATGGTACCTGTCATAACGTTTATCATTGGCGAGACACCTGGGTGATAAACCAAGGGATTGCCTGGAGGCGGCGAGCTTAGTATGGATCGTGTTGAAGATTGATTCATCCATGCCCCTGCTATTTGAGGAGCACGCCTAGCCGCATCCGCAGATAGTGGAGGAAAATCGGTGGCTTGCAGGACAGGTGGCCGTTGCTTTGGTGGATTTCGAGGTGACATCTGCTGTGGCATTGTACCATTAGACCGTATCACTCCATGATGATCATGGTGATGATGCTTGTTGGTGGGATGCAGCGTATTATCTGGTTTGAGGCCGACCGCCCAGTCAGGTCTTGGTGGTAAAGGATGTTGAGATGTCGATGAGGTGGTAGAGGTGAATGTCCGACGCGACGATGATGAGGTAGACGACGACTGCAGAAAGGCATGAGATCACATACGACAGAAGCTGAAAGAGCTCACAGCAGTTGATGAAGCCTCGTCCCAATTTGATGAATTCCTGTTGGAACCATTACTATTGTTTGAGAGCCGTCGCGTTGAGTTGAGTCTTGGGCCCACAGTTTCACTATTAGAATTGGATGATCCGCTGCTGAACGTCATGCCACCCATGCCAACACCAGGACCATAACTCCATGCTTGTTTTGGCTGAGCAGGCTGAATGTTCCGTCCTTTACCGCCATTTCCGTTAATATTATTTCGCTGATTGTGATTATTGGGGGACGTCATGCCTCCATCATCATTAACATTAACATTATTGTTAGTGAAATTCATGTGGTGCGGTGGCATCGAGTCGTACATCAGAGGGTGACCAGGCAACGACATGGGCTGATTTGGTTGCGGTGTATAATAGCCCGATATAGGGTACTGATACATAGGCTGATGCATATAAGGAGGCTGAGGGTAAGGAGTGTTTGGCGAGTGCTGAGGTAGCATTGGGGGAGGAGAGGAATTTTGGATGGGGCTTGGACCAGCTTGGCTTTGAGGAAGATTTGGTGCTGACATTGTTTGATGATGGGGATGAGAGGAATGCCAGAGATATGGATTGCCGTATGGCATCGGATGGGGGCCAAACATCTCGGAATTTGACACAGGAGAGCCGGGATCGGAGGAGTTAGGTGTTTGTGATGGCGGTCCAGGTGCTGGGTAAGGATAAGGAGGGTAGTATTGAAACGGCGATGGCATGAACGCGCCATTTGGACCTGAAGGTAGAGGATAAGGATACATGTATTGGCCAGGTTGGAACCCAGGTGGGGCAGCAGGATCATAAGAAACGGGAGGAGGCTCATAAAGGGTCGCGTAGGTGAAGGAAGGGGAAGGCGCTCGAGAATTACGGGAACTAGCGGGACCGCTTGAGCTAAATGGTGCCGCAGAAGACCTCAACGAACGAGAAGCCGAGGACGACGTCGAGTTGCTTCCAGGACGTCGACTGTCCTTCCTGTCTCGACTGAAAGAGGACCTTTCGCTTTCGCCAGCCACAGAGCTAGCAGAGTCCTCGAAGTCACCGCTGCCGGATGTAAGACTTATAGAAGATGAGCTAGCACTCATATCTTTCTCCTTTTCCTTTTCTTCAAAGTCCATGAATATTCGTGAGCGGGCTTCATTGTAAGCTGCTTCTCGCTCCTCGATTGTCATATGCTTCTTGCTAGTATTGCTGCGTCCTCCCAAACTACCAGACTCGGATGGTTCCACATCAGACAAGTCCGCGTCCTCGCCCGCTACCGACCCCGCTTGAGAGTGTGGTTTTGACCGCCGTTCTTGCATAGCCCTGCGCATGATCTTGAAAGCAGGTTGCGCGTTCATCTCTGCAGGAACAAGATCGGCTAGGCGACGAATCGGACTAGAGATGCTTGTCAAACAATCGTCGAGGCAGAGGGAAAGCCTTACATTCGACTTTCCGAAGTCGTTATGACGGCGATGATTTTGCTACTAGGATCATTCTCTATGGTGAGCCTATGGTATGCAGAGCAGCGATGGACTAGTAGGCGCTGATAAGATGTCGCCGGAGTGAGTTCAAGGCGTGGCCTGAATGGAGTGAGCCGCGTTACAATGAAGAAACCGAACAGACCTTCTCTCATTGATGAGCATCTCCATTTGCTCTCCAAGCTTGAGCACGTATATTCTATCTTTGCTTTTGAGGGCTTCTACGATCTGGAGGTCTACGTCAACAAGCTGGCTTTGCGCTGGATAAGTGACGTCTGCTATTCCATTCTGCACACTGGCCTCGAACAAATGCAGAGAAGACGGTCCAGCGAAGGGCGGTATTTGGCTGGCTGCGCTCGAGCTGGTTACGCTAGTCGTGGTATTCGTATCGGACATTGTTGACACCGGCGACGGCGACGAAATACGGGAGCTTGACGTAGAAGAGTCTATGCATTCGGTTAGGGAATAAATATCTCAAGGATGACTGCGAGTCGCAGCTTGGTCGTCGCCAGACAATAATGGCACACATACCAATAGACATGGCGAATTTGAAGATACGATCCAGCAGCTGGTTGTTCAACTAGTTCAAGGTGAAAGGCTTGTCAATGGCGGCCACAGCGACCTAGGCCATCAGGTTGACCAAAAGTTTGCGAGGCGAAGGGGCAAGGACCAAATTGGCCACGTGAGATTCATGATAATAATATTCTACGGCAAAGACAACAAAGTGCTCGACTAATATACAATCAATGCGCGGGGCCCCCACTTAGCGGGGGGTGTATCACAGAGTAAATGTTAAAAGCCAAGCTAGATGGGGAAAACAACAGTCAGTCCGGCTCAGTCGCAGTGTGAAGGAACCTACCAGAAAATGAAGATGCAGATGCCGTACACCATCAGCGCAAACGCAGCCAAGTTGAGTCCTTTTGCCGCTGCATCATTACGAGAGAGCTCCAAGAAGGTCAGGATCCGTAGTGATTGCGTATAATGGCGTGTTCGTACCTTCCAATAGAATAACCCAGGGAGAATGAATGAAATCGTTGTGGAACCAGTCGATCCAACAAAGGAGAGTACTGAAACAACTCAAGTTTCGAAGCTATGGATATACGAAACGTACCGAGCTTCAGATCGTCCACAAAGTATGCGATGGTAAAACTGCTCACTATGATTGCAAGGGTCAACAGTGTGTGCTTGAAAACAGTCATTTCCACATCAACATGATCTGGATCGTTGATCTCGCCATCAGTTGGCTTGTGCAACTCTGCAGCATGAAAAACCTTGTCTAAAGAATTTCTGCATGGATGAACCTGTAGCGGATACGAAAACAGGACAAGAACCACGATGACTAGCTGTCCAAAAGCAATAAAGAGTGACGTCGAAGGATACATTGCGATTATATTCTCTCCGACCTGATTTTAGCACGTCAGAACAAGTGGGAGAGCTCCCAGAAAGACTCGCATTAGAACCAAAAGTAAGGTAACCAAATATCGCAATTACTTCATAGATCAAGGTTGCCGAACCAATTGAGGTACCGATGACGAGGTTCATACGGTGCTGGCTGTTCGTCCTGAGCTCATTGTATATAGCAAATATCTGAAAAACATCAACAGTATTCCATCAGATTGATGAGGGATTTACATTCTGAGCACAGGTAAAGGCAAACACTTGCACCGGGAAAGTTGTCACAAAGTTGGGTGTAAAGTGAATGTATCTAACTTCTCCCTTGGCAGGCATTTGATCCAGAGGCCAGAAATAACATGTGATGACAATAACGACGAGGTAAACTATATATTGAATCGTGTGAGATTTCACATTCTACGAATTCTTGGTTACTGACCAACTGAAACGAGGGCAATGTAGCTTGTATGCCGAAGGCTGTGAATTCTGCGAAGAAAAGCAAGTGGCACTAAGATAGACATGAAAAGGGAAAGCCATATTCTTTCTGAAAGTGCCCATGCCGGAGGATTGGTGGAAGGAGAGGTCAGGTCATGATAAAGGGATGCAACAACGTTGGGCATGAGTCGCTTTATGATTATAAGATAACTAATGAGGGCTAAGCTTTTAATAACGCCGCAAATTGCAAGTACCTGATTGAGACGCCAAAGCACTTGCTGGCTATTGCTGCGTCAAAAAATACGGCGGCATTGGGGAAAGTCAACTGGGCAACGGCAAAAAATGAGGAGGCACGATGTGGTGTTTTGGCGGCACATAAGGAGGCAATATACAGCCCGAAGGCTGCGACTGACCCGGAAAACAAGCAGGTAATCATACCGGGTATCATACCTGCAGAAGCCATAGCCTTGAGGACATTTATTGTGACTCTTAAAGGTGACCAGGAAGACATACCATAGGAAAGGTCAACATGCCTCACAGGTCGATTAGCATTGCACCGTCTGTGAGAGCCAACTCACCGCTTCCAATTATAGTATTTGCTAGATTACTGACTGAACTGACGAGACCAGCATTTCCTTCTCTTTTTGGGCGAGAGACAGCACCTCCAAGCAAAGCACTAGATTCATCACCGCCCGCCGAGTTCGGCTCTGATGGGTCAGGCCGTGCAACACCATAAGTTTGAACCATCTCGTAGTTATCCCCTGCTTGTGGTAAGCGAATGTAATCAGCGTCGTCAGTGTTTCTGGAAACAAATTCAGGACGACGAATTCGAGAGCCTGACTCGGAGGAGGAGAATGAGGGTAAGAACCGAGCCAGATTGTGTGAAGAGTAACTGTTATCAACTATTTTTAAATTTAAAACAGCCACGTGCTAAACGCGTGACAGAACTTACGCTTGCCATTGCCAGTTATTTGCGTCATGTCGACGCAGACGAGTCTGCCTCTATCAGCCCAGCGGGCTGATAAGAGAAACCCAAATTTGTAGGTAATCTGATCCTAAACCGGTACCTGCAGATCCGTATTAAGTACCTACATAACCTAACTCGAAGGCGCCACACTTCTAAGCCCGGTAACTTGTAAGCGAAACGCCGGCTTTGATAAGGTCCTTCTTCTTATGGTATTCTTAGCCCCTAAACAAAGTAGGGCGGATGAAATGTCTACTTCTGTGATTGTCAAGTCAATAGTGGTGTGCAAGTCTAAGGCCACAGCAACAGCCGAGGTAGTAGGGCTACAGCAGATTGCGTTGCTCTGTCCAGGCAATGTCATTCGAGATCAATCATTCTTGAGACAGTTGTCAGTTCCGCTATTGCATTTTTCAAGGCAGCTGACCTGCACTATGTATGTGAATGCTGGAACGGCCGCGAGTATCAACAAGACTCTTTAGTCATTGTCTTCGGTCACGAAAGATCTGCTGATTCGGCCATACCTATAATATACCCTTACCCACGCAATGGCGCAACTGATCCAGAGGCTGCAGGGTCCAAGTGACCTCTGTTCGTTCCTATATCAGCTACAGCTTGCACGTTACATGATTGTACTTATAATGTCCGGGCCAAATAAGTAAATGAACAACAATCCATGTTATTGATGGTGCCGGTGATAACCGAATGATGTTATGTAACCGAACGAAAGGCCAGTCGACTTTGCATGAAGTTTTAAAAGGAAAGGAATCGTCTTTCATCAATATTGTTCCATTTCTCAACCATGTCTAAGATGGTCTTTGTACGTCTCCCTCGATTATCGGACAAGCCTTCGCTGACGTTCATCAGGTCACTGGAGCTACTGGCCTCCTTGGATCACACATCGTCTCCCAACTT
>CEMS01905118.1:0-18871 GCA_900068915.1 Megacollybia platyphylla | reverse complement strand
GTTCTTCTATGGCCCAATCGCAGAAGGCTTCTCGATGCCAGAGCCAAATTATCCCTCCTTGACTACCAATCTTGCCATATATGAGCTTATCAAACCAGATGGCCAATGGCCAATAGGCCCTCGGTACATCGACCTCCGTGACGTTGCCAAAGCCCATGTTCTTGCCCTCAAAGCACCACTCTCATCAGAGTCCGACTTGGGTCGCAAGAGGCTAATAATCGCGGCCCTGGACGATTTTGAATATAAAGCATTCTTGGATCTCGTCAAGACCAAGCGACCAGAACTGAATCACCGCTTAACAAAGACAGAGCCGCCTGTGGTGTCACCGAAGAATATCCCGTTTGACGTAGATCGTGTCGAAAAGGTTCTGGGATTGAAGAGGGAGGATTACACAAGATTTGAAGACACAATGTTGGATACTGTTGACGGGCTGCTTGCACTGGAGAAGGAATGGATTGCAAACGGCCATGCCGTCCCTTAGTGGTGAGGGTCATGTATGTTGTACTTACTAGAATATCCGTTACATGTCTGCCGAGAACATGGCTATAGACGAGCGTGTGTTTCCAGAGCCATCTACCAACAAGTTATCCTGAATCAATTAATAATGGTTAGCCGCAGGAATCGATTGCGTACCGCACAACTGGAACCGAGACCAGCACTTCCTACCCATCCAGGCTCCCAGTAAGAGATACCGATTCCGCGACCACCAGATAGACCAGAAAGTACATTCCTTATGTCCGATATCTTGAATCTGGTCAGTAAGGATGCAACCCAGGGAAAAAAGCTCACCCAAGTCTGCTGTCCCGATGTTGAGACGGATATCGAAGGTTGGCTCAAGGACACCCCAGGACACGATACAGGCCAGTCAGTCTCCGTTACAAGAATGTCCTTGAAAAAATGAGTTTGAGATCAAAGTAAGACCCATCATCCTACTTTGTCGTACTTTGTCACCATTGCCTGTAAACTGGACTGCAAAGCGGAGAGTGTCGCGCCAGTCCCATAAAACGGATAGAACGAGAATGCCATAATGTCGATGTCATTGAGGGATAATTCACCGGGGATGAAAATGTTGTCGTAGTAGGAAGCGACGCTTGATGCATCCCAGCCATTTGCAATATGAAGGACTATCTTGACCGATGACGAGGCTAGGGTAAGTATAATCAATCAATAATCTACAGTCGAATGAGTTGGCACTCGCCTGCTCTTACTCCATTGGCAGCAGAATGCAAGAGCTGGGATGCAGGGGAGTACCCGTTGACGGAGATTCTCCCGGCTGGCCAGAGTAAGCCGTCATTAATTTCATTCCCAATCTATCGGTCCACGCATGGTTAGATTCCGCACAGCACGAAGGAATATATATATAAACACCTGGATCATTTGGATCGGAGTCCCTTGCTTCGCAAACGCCTGTACAACACTCTGCGTATATGTATATATTTGAGTGTTTAGGCCGGAGAGAGTTGTAGGCCATCCAGACGGGATGGCTTGGTGTCCTGGATCAGCCCCTGTGATTAATTCAATAAGTTTTCGCCCGGTAGACGGATGTACAAGTATCGCTATAATGAAGATCAATCAAGATAGCCATCCCCGCGGCAGCTGCCCTCTTAGCAAGTGCCAATCCGTAATCCAGACTATAATCCGAGTTGTTGGTACTAGTCCAAACACGAATCCTCGCCAGATTAGCCCCGTGGTTTTTTAAAATGGTCTCGAATTTGGTGGTAACGCCGGCATCTTTGTAGGTGATTCCCGAGTTTTCGAGATTGATAAGAGAAGAAAAATCGGCGGCACGATAAGCCAAGCCTTGGATGACGGGGATGAAAGACAGAAGGAAAAGATGGGGACGCATGATTCAAGCGATTGTGTGACGCATTTGAGAATTTATATAGCTTTGCGGATAATTCATGGACTGGTGAGCGACGGAAGGACCGGGCCTCGCATAGAGTCTGAGCATCACGAGGGCGAAGGAGGAAATACAGCCACGTAGTAGATTGGAGCATGATTGGATCGCGTCTTGACGCGTTGCCTGTGTTTGTTTGGCACTTCTTGGCGGTGCAGTGCTGTCCTCATGATCAACAGCGTCATCCAGGGCTTAAAAATCACAACTTTGAGGCAGGAGCTCCAATTATACACGCGGCATCTCACGTCGTCAGATAGGAAGATTTCTGGAAGCCGCAGCTTCTGGTTGTCTTGAGTGAGAACTCGAATCTTCTGGACCCTTGACTTTCGCCCGGAGCCATCCGGCTTCGTCTTGCAAATAAAACGAAAGCTTGGGGTGGGACCGGAATAGTGAATCGGGCCATTGTCAATGAGGGGGCCATCGTCAGTGGCTCCATGGATCCACAGACAAAGTGGAGGCCGGATAGCTAGCTAGACTGACCTGGATGTGTTGCACGACGAACAGGAAAGAAGTTCGCGGTAAGTCGCGTGTATGTCCGTTGCTACCAAGCAGCAGAAGTAAGCGACGGCAACTTGGAAAACAATGAGTTGACAGATTTACATTGTTGTTCCAGTTATTGTTGTCGTATCAGAGTGGCTGAAGTAACTATTTCAGTACAACAGTTGGTGTCTGTGAGAAGGACGGGCGGATTTTGAACGGGGCGTTTGATTTCCCTGACTGGGACAATAGCCTTGCGGTAGGAACGTGTTGATGGAACAGAAGTCAGTACGTCCAAGCTGTAGATGCGTTGATGTTTCATTTTATTTTGGAGGCAGCAGGTTGGCTCAGTAGTGGGCGGGACTTCGTGGAAGATCCACGTAGTGTGCGAGGTTGATACAGATTTAGATCCGTACTGGAAAATGATGAAACTCTAAGAAGAGAGGATATGTTGCCATATGGGGTTAGCATGTTCTAGAGCCAATTTAGGATTGGGTGATGCATATATACGCAACTGCGCTCGTTGCAACTTGCCCAGATATTTTGTCGTCGTCGTTGTCGTTGCCTTCTCCTCACTGGCTTCAACGACGAGCAGTGTCTCTCTCAACAACCCAGTAACTCGCTCATACCACACTGTGCTATCTATCATGTCCGTCCGCACTGTGCACACCAGTTTTACTTCTACTACAGACCGACCCTCATACAGTCCGCCTGGTCTGCCCGCTGCAATGAGCTCCACACATTCGCTGAATGTTCTCGGCAGCGGTGTCGGTGTTGGACTGAAAGTTCCACGTCGGCGAACGGGCCACGTAAGACGAGCAGACTTCAAATTCGACCCATTTGCCAGCGACGACGCACCATCGCAGGCATGGCAGCACACACCTTCACAATTCACAATCCAGCTTCCAAACATATCCACTCGCTCGCTACCTAACACAGTCAAAGCTCATCCAATTTCTCCACCCAAACCAGACAAGAATGCTCGCGCCAGAATTGTCGCTGGCATTCTGCTCAATCGCATATACGCAGTCGGCAAGCCAATGCGACGCAGGATGACGTCCTCAAAGACTTACGTCCCCAGCAGTCTCTCCAGCGTCGTCACTGTCGAGTGCTGAAATCATGACCCTTCACGTTCCTTACTCTCAATAATCTCAGCTTACCTCTTGCATTTCAAATTACTTGGCATCAACAATCATCCTCAATTAAAATTTTAACCATCCATTGTACTCCCTCTCGCTTTCTCGCATTCCTTGGTTGTACATCGCATGTATGTAGAGTAACTTATCCCATCACAAATAGTAAACCGTTTCCACCTAAACTGCAATGATGAGTTCGTCCCCAAAAACCACAAAATTCATGTGTCGCAGAGTAAATCAAATTAATCCAGACCTACTCAGTCAGCGCTCCTCTTTCGGATCTAGTCATATTCCGTCACGTCCTCGAAGGTCCTCGAACGGTCTTGGCCATCATCCTAAAAGGTCAGACTTGTCTCTCCTTCCTCCAGGGTCAATGCGCCGTGGAATCCAGACATGGTCTTGTGACTGCCTCCTTCAGGCTAGCACACTAGATAAAACACATACGAGCGTGATGCGAGGAGGAATGAACATGGAGCGGCTCCGCGCTCCCCAAGGAATTGCCGGAAATCTTGAAGAGAATATGAGCATCCATATGTAGCAGGTTTGCATTCCGGGCTGTATGTACTTAACAGGAAATCCAAGTCAGCTGGAAAGATACGCGTTTCAAAACAACTTCGCCGGTTGATCCAGATCTTTTCTCGACCCAATACCAGGGCAATAATCTTCGCAAACACCCGAACTGCACCAAATCAGTTTGAGCAATCGAGTAAAAAAAAGATACTTTACCTACGACCTATCGCCCACTCTCAAACCGTTCCCTACTCTTAATCCCCCTTCGCACGTCCTCCTCTTTCAGTTTCGCCGTCAGAGACATGTGAAGGGCTTGTGCGTGCTTCTGCCCTTCTTTCACGAGCTCAGCAAGGTGCTCTGATCTTACTTCCCCCGGAGCAAGCATTCGCATCCCCTGAACATACGGTGTCCCTCCTAATCATATCTTGCACTCAGTACGCTTAAAAGGCAAACAACTTACCAGGAAAAGAGAATATCAGCACCAGACGTGACGGAGTTGCTGTTTCTTCCGCCGAGACTGCGTCCAAATAGCATATAGGATCGGATTTCGATAGCTTCGAGTATAATCGTTGACCAAGACGAAACACTCCAAAGTACTTACAGGGTTAACCAAATTCAGAGTGACACAAATGGGCCATTCATCCCTACCGTCAAGAACAACGCCTTCATCCCAATAGTCTGGAAGTTCGAACTCGCCACCCGAGCTGGTAATAGAGGCTCCACGGACAGTTTTATTCTGATTGCGAGTGTCCAGACCACTCTGGGGTTGGTCCACATCCATGGAATCTTTAGACAAAAATAAGACAGACACGTAACTGCAAGTGGAATATACTCTACTTTTATCAGTAGGAGCACGGTATGCGATTGGACGTGTTCGAGGGACTTTGGTGTCCCATAATGCTGCTCGGCTGGCTATGAAGAGCGCGTCAAGGACGTTACCCTGCAGCTGTTAATCCGAGTCTACGAAGTATATGCAGACTTGCTTCGTCAGAGAGTACGACAGCATCGAGATACAGACACCAGCTTTTCTTGCCCGCAACAATGTCTGAAGATCGCGTTGTATGAATAGAATAGAAATAAAAGCACGCGACTTGCCTAGATTTTTGGGATGTAGCGATGCATCAGAAAGCGTCGTATGCAACAGCGAGGTGAGATCTGCAGAATGATCATCCAAGGCAGACGATGAATAGGCAGGATATGCAGCTGCAGAACTGAACAAGGAATGAGATATGCGCACGGAGAATAAATTACTACAAACCATGTAACACTGCAAACAACCTTGCCGCCATCAACGCCGTCTTCTTCATCGCCCACAGTTTGCACTTCGAGTTTCGTCGCCGCCAAGATGTCTGTTCCACCGCTCGAGCCAGAGATTCCTGTTGTTGCGCCTAGTTTGACTTTGGCGCTGCCATTCGCTAGTGGACTGACTCCAGTTTCTAGGAGGACTGAACGATAATCGAACAAATCACGACCATCTAGCCGACGTTTGGCCAGTAGAGACGTTTGGATGTACGATGATTCGGATTTGGAAAGAGACATTTTAGCGCCCAATGTGCGGTCACGTGTATAGTACTGATTTACAACTCCAAATCGACAACAAGTGAGATCCCACAAAAACTGACTCTGAGTCCTCCTATGGCCGCGAGCTCCAGTGCGGCCTTATCTTTGGGACGGCCTTGCAACCACATCTCGTCAAAACTGAGTTCAAGGGATCGAAGATGGCGAGGAGACGACGCGTCAATCCCCGAGGGAAATGTGTATGGCCGTCGTGCTTTTACCATGTTTCCTAATACACCATCCGTGCACTCCAGGGTACTGCCTCCCAAGGAAAGCAACTGCAAACGTGTGCACAACTTTCCAGCAGCCAACAAATTAAGAAGCCGGTCTTGAACACAGAAGTATGAGTTCTTAATGATCTCAAGATGGTTAAGGGAAGGAATGCTTTGTAGTAATGTGATGAGTTCGTCTTCCCGTAGACTCGTGCTGTCTAGCACGAGATGCCATAAGTTGCATCGCGAACGTTCGACGAGGTATCCAAGACCTGGCGCAAAAAGGATACCCTCCAGTGCACAAGTTATGTCCACCCTCTCCAGAGCAGGTAGAATCAGATTATTGAAAAAGTCGTGCAGATGATCATCGGCATTGTGCAACGTCAAAGACCGTACCCTGTCATGCCGCACTGTTTCCAGCATGAAATTGCAGCTACGTACTGATTGAATCTGGAAGTCGCGAACATTCGAACAAGCCGTGAGCCATCCTAGTGCCAGATCGACTTCAATGTAGCTGAATAGGTGAACACGTTCAGCTGCATGCAGAAAAGGGAGAATGTATCGAAGGACGTCGCATTGTATGTCTGCTATGTCCGTGTCGATGCTGGTCAGCAACGGTGTCTCCACGTTCATCTGGAGCTGCAGTGGCTGGGGAAGGTCACGAAAGGGAAGATACAAGTGGACACACTTCCAACGCTGCAGATGCGCTGTGAATAGGCCCACTACGCGATCTATATCATCAGAGACGTCGATCGCATTTGGATGCACTTTGAGCCCAATAAACAGTGCGTGTGGCTTGGATCTCTCGAGCCAGAGTTGAATCACTTCGAAAGGAGGTTTGATCCTCCCATTTTCTGCAATATCAACAAAAATCGAGGACCATAGGGGTTGCAGTCCAATGGCCAACGCTCTCCAGTCATGACATGTATGGAGAGTTAAAGGAGCGTCTGTAATGGTATAAGGTTCCGGACAGCCATCTACCTCTTCAACGAGTGCGTCCTCTGGTAAACTCAGTAGGAATATCTCGCTGAGAATTTCCAGAGGTAGAATTCTTATGAAACAAGAATTCATTAGAAGTACTGTGCAACAAGCATCATCTCTGATTTTCAAAGGAAACGAGGTCGACTTACTACTTCTACTTGCAAGGTAGCCGAGAGTTCAAGTTTGAAAAGCGCATTTATTATGTGATCGCTGCTAATAAATGGCAAGTCACTTGTCTTTCTCGGTCTCAGAACACAAGATAGGGTTACTATTTACAGACACAAAAGTACAATATCGAGATCACTTGCTTGGCCCCTTTCCGAAAAAAGATGCAATGCCTTTTTGTCCAGTTCTAGTGTTCCCCTTTGCAGTTTTTGTCGTGGCTGAGCTTTTCTTATTCGCAGGCTTTGATTTACTAGGTCCTGTGGTAGAATCGTTGTCTTCGGTCGCGACTTTCTTTGAGGCAGCCGTGGGTTTGCTGGGCCCCGTCGCCGTATCGCCGTCCTCTGAACCCTTTTTTGAGGCAGCCGTCGCCTTGGCTTTGGACTTGGTTTTCTTAGGGGGTGCAGGCTCTTCTTCGTCAACAGATTCGTACTCGGAATAGTCCTCCATGACTGTTGGATCAATTAGGAACCTCATGGGATCTGAACAGAACAAAATACCCATCATCCCGCCTTCGGTCTTCATCCTGGTCCCCACAACGCGTTTCTTCTTGAGACCGTTCCGTCCGACAGGAACAACCTTCTTGGCTTTGGTCGCGCGCTTCTTCTTAGGGGCAGGATCCTCCATATCCACATCCTCATCCTCTTTGACAGGAGGGTCTGGCCGTACTTCCTCTTCCTCCTCTTCCTTCTCTTCCTCCTCCTCCTCCTCCTTTTTGAGAGCTTCGTGACCTAGACGCCGGTGCCGAATCACCTGGTCTGAAGCACTGGTTAGATTGGCCGTCGTGGACGAGTTGGACTTACCGTCATCTACGTCCATCATGTCTTGCATTTCTTTATCCATATGTTCCTCAAGTTTGCCATTAAGCTTGGCGAGAGCCTTGCTTTGCCGTCGATGAATCCTAGGCCCATCGTCGTCGTCGTCATCCGAGGATACGACTGCCTTTTTCTGCACACGCCCAGGACGGGTAGGTTTCGTTGACTGTGGTTCGGTTTCCGAGTCTGATATGAGGGCAGGAGCCTTTCCCTTTGAACTTTTGGTCTACACAAAAGTGAAAACTTGCGAATACTGAGTGAGTGAACCTACTATGGCTTTCTCCTTCTCTTTCTGCAAAAAAGGGTCAAAGCACGAAACGACTGAATAACCCCACGAACCTTGGGTTTTTCCTTTTCCCCTTCTGACTCTGACATTAGTGCAGCAGTCGACTTTCGTTTTGTTCCTCGCGGTTTCTCCTCCACCTCCGCCTTGGGTTTCTTTTTCTTCTCCTTCGACGAAGACACTGCCTTCTCCTTCTGTGGCTCGGCCTTGACCTCCTCTTTCACTTTGACCTTGGCTTTACTGAAATCAAGTTTGCCTGTAGCCTTGGGTTTCTCCTTGGGTTTCTCCTCAGGCTGCTCGGACTTGATCTCCGTCTTTTCTTTTGGCTGAGCATGAGAAACAGGGGGTGGTTTAGGCCTGATCTTTGAAGGTCCTGCTATGCTGTCTTGGGGATGTCGCTTCATAGGCTTATTAGTCTACGGATTGTTAGAGTGTATGATATAGTTTCGCGCGACATGACGCACCGAAACATGCTTTCCGACGATTCGGCCGACAACTGTAGCAAATTCAGGTCCTTGCTGCTTGTCTATTGGGCGTACGACATCCACTGTTGGCGTGCAAAGATGGCCAGAATCCTGACGACAAGTTTTCTAGGAGCATCAAAAATCGACGACAGTTCCGACGCACCAGTATGGCAGAAGAGGAGAGGCTATACACATGAACAGTATTTATCCGTGCAAACTGAGCTTTCGCGTCTGTTGCGTTGGTAGGTCAGGATACTGTTGGAACACATAGAACATGCAACGCACTCTCTAGCCCACTGTCCCCAACAATGACTATTCTACTCTGCGGGACATCAGAATCGCCACCAGAGTACTCGAGATTTGGTTCGCCCTCGGTGTCGACGTCCATCGCGTCGTCCTGTTCTTTGGGAACCCCACTAATCAGATATGTAGCAAAGGCTTTCTGGCTACCATTTTTGAGATAGTTTGCCAGCTCGCTGCAGGATATAAGCCTATTTCCAATGTCTGAGAAGAACGAGCTAGCGCACTTTTTCGCGACGTTTACATGGATCCGCTGTGCACGACTCAACGAGCGATAGGTCACCTAACCAGATTTGAGCAAGAAATCGTGTTTCCGGATTCACACTTGCCACATTCCTCTCAATGTATAGCTCTTTCGTCAGGTAGTCTTCAAGGGTCATGTTCAAGGGTTGTCGCGTTATGTCACGTCACGCAACATTCAAAAAACTACAGTCCATTACAGATTTCTGCTTTCAAAAACGAGACCACAGCCTTGTTAAACTTCAGATCGCGAATTTTTTCGCCTCTGCCGAGCTCTATTACGCCTCGCATCCATCATCATGCGCTGTCCCACAGGCGACATCTCAGATGATGAAGCAGGGGAAGGCACTGTCCCCTCAGGGGGCAGATAAAGACCAGGATCAACAGTAGATCTAAACAAAGGGGAGCGGTTCGTGTTGGTTCGTATAGGTGTGAGCGGAATCTCTGGTTTCACATGCAACCCAGCCTTTTCTTTGCTGACTCGCCTGACCTTTTCTCTCGGCTTCACGGTCAAAGGCGGATCGTTTTCAGACGGAGTCGGGGAGATGATTCGAGGACGAGATTTTCGTCGACGTGAAGGGATAGGTGTGAAAGGTTCACCGGTGGAATTTGATGTGGTCGGGCGACGTTCCTTCAAGTTACCATAAGACACTTTGCGCATCTGCGCTCGAGGTCCACGAGGGATGCGACTAGGAGGCAAATCGGTATGGGTGCCTGGAGTGGGTGCGGTGACCATGACAGTAGTAGGGTTGGTCATGATAATTTTTACTTTACGTGCTTGTGTACCTTCGTGAATGACAATACTTTCGTCAAGAGATGGATCAAGGTCATTGCTAAAGTCGGGTGATCGCTGAAGGGTATCGTTATGAGACGCGGGTATCGCAGGAGTTTCAAAAGAGCTGTCGGGAGAAAAGTGGGAACGACAATGGGAATAAGGAGGAGTATTCTGGCTATCCTTGGCAGGTAGCTTGGGAGGACATTCAGAGTCTGTGCCTTGTGACCGACGTTTGTTGGTCAAAAAGTCGAAGACTTCAGATGCTCTGCGAGGTGTTTTGTACGTGTCAGGCAATGATTTCTCGATGGGGGCTTCGAATGAGACATTATTGCTGCTCATGCTGAGCTCAACTTCCATCGAAGATATTCCTGGAGTATTTGAGAGATCGTAATCGGAAGTGAATGACAGGTCGTTGGGGGCGTTAATCAAAGGATCGTCTGGGAAGTGATCGTCAAAGTTGTTCGGCGTTTGCAGGGCCAGGGACGAAGCGGAAGACGCAGCATCGGATTCTCTGGGCCCGGTAAGTCAAGACCTCTTTATAGACGAATCACTTGCCGTAAATACTTTTCGGCCCAAGAGATATCACTTTCGGAGCCTTGGCCGGTGGTAGGATTTCCTAAAAGTTGGCGCAATGTGGAGCCGCTTCTTCTGGTCTGGGCTCGGCCTTGTTTATGGGGAGATGGAGGCGAATTAGTAAAGGCCTCTGGGGATATACGACCATGCTCGTCGTACATGTCAAGAAGGCTGGCGACGGAAGGGTCGGAACGAAGACGTAGCAGGCGGCTAGTGTCCTTGTCTGCAGATGACTCGAAGGTATCTTTGGCATCCTCAAGCTGTGCGGGTGTATGGCATTCCCGTTTGTGCACCTTTGCAGAGAATGTAGCGCGCTGGCTGACGCTCGTACTCACAAGACTGACAGTAGAAGCACTGGGCGTATTCAACACATTGTTTATCGGATGTGCTGCATATGATGAGCTAGTCAATAGACATAAAATATAATGCTCACGAATTGGAGGGAGCGAAGCGTAATCGACCTCCTCAACGACGCGATAACGAGAAGACGAGGAACGCAGGAGTCGATTGGCAGCAGACTCGCTGTCCTCTGGTACAAGTTGGTTGTTACTGTCTAGAGGTACATTATGAACGATCTGAAGACTCTGTTTCTTGTTTTTCTTGGATCCGAGGGAGAGGAAGCGTCGTAGAAAGCCCATGGCGTAGTTGAACCGTGGAAAGAAGGATGCAGTCATGTGATCGAGGCCATGCATGTGGACAACATCGGAAGTGCCGCTCGAGACTTTTGTATGCTCGAGAGAAATCTGCTATCGCACTTGAAACTTGCATTGCTATTGTCGCTTTTATCATCTGCCATACTTTTACAAACGCGGCTGGTTCCGGAGCCAGTCGGCGTAGCCGTAGAGCCATTGAGAACTGGAGTAAGTGTTGGTAGCTATCCATACTCAAATCTTCACTCATTCAGGTGCCAATCGCTTCCGTTCTATTCATTGGTTGTCTGTTCGCGATCGCAGCAGGTTCTTGGGAGTATCGCAATGGATATCGCGATCTTATAGACATGCGCGCCTTTCTCGTTGGAACAAAGTAACCTTTGGATCACAGCTCGAGTTTACTTCCTGACCTCAGTGCTGCAGACACCATCTCGCCATAATGAGCACCATTATTGTGGTCATATTGACAGCCTGTATTGTCCTCTTGGCAGATAATGAACTGTAGGGAGGTATGTTCGGAGCAGGAAACCGATAAACCCGATAAAACCGAAGAATATGTACTGTAGTTGCAATCTTATCGGCCCGAGGGCGACAATGTTGACCTGCTAGACCATTGTTGGTGTAATGCGCTCTACGGCTTTTAAGCGTCATAGAAAAAGAAAAACATAATGTCGGATCACCTGCCAATTATAGACAGAATCATTGATATCAGCTGATCACCTCATTTCTTACGACCCGTCATGAAAATCAGTAAAAAAATCGAGCAGTCTGCTCGAAACGACAAAGTTTGGTGGTCGTTCGAGTACTTCCCTCCAAGGACTGCACAGGTACATCTATCGTCTCTGTCACGAAAGAAATAATCTTCACTCCAGGGCTTGCAAAATCTCTTAGACAGAATAGAACGCATGCGGACGTTGGGCCCAGAATTCATAGATATTACCTGGTAGATTACATTTCTGCAACAACTGACACGTCTCACTTTCTTAGGAACGCCGGGGGCAGAACTTCAGACCTGACTGCTGAAATGGTCAAGACTTGTCAAGGCTTGATCGGCATAGAAACTTGTATGCATCTTACTTGTACTAATATGCCAAAAGAAAAGGTCGACGTTGCATTACGGGTCAGTCCTTTCATATACCACAGCCACATGCATCTCACATGGTCCAGGAAGCAAAATTATCTGGTTGTAGAAATGTTCTGGCTCTTCGTGGTGACCCACCAGCAGGCAAGGAAGAGTGGGAAGCTGTCGAGGGTGGTTATGTTCACGGAATCGACCTTGTAAGACACATTCGACGCGAATATGGAGACTACTTCGATATCGCTGTCGCCGGCTTTCCCCAACACATGTTCCTTCCTCCAGAAGAACGCGACCGTGAAATGATGTGGCTTAAAGAAAAAGTTGACGCAGGTGTCAGCTTTATCTTTACGCAGATGTTCTATGATGTCGAAATATTCATTGACTGGGTCAAGGCCGTCAGAGCAGCCGGCATCACCATCCCAATAGTTCCCGGTATCGCTCCCATCCAGACTTGGAACGGTTTTCAGAGAGCAACTAGCCTAGCTAAAATCATCATCCCGCAGGCTTTCCTCGATGCTCTCGAGCCCCACAAAAACAACGATGAGATGGTCAGAGCCATCGGCACCAAGCTCGTGGCAGACATGTGCCGCAGAATATTGAAAGAAGACATCGGCATACGTGGCTTGCATTTCTACACCATGAATCTAGAAAAGGGCACAAGAATGCTCTTGCAGGAACTAAACCTGGTACCTCGAACTGAAACGCTCCGCCCCTTGCCCTGGCGTCAATGCTTGACTCCGAATAGACGGCACGAAGCCATTCGGCCTATTTTCTGGGCTAACCGCACAAAATCCTACATTTCTCGTACAGATAATTGGGATGAGTATCCCAACGGTCGTTTTGGAGACTCACGTAGTCCTGCTTATGGGGAGCTTGATGGTTATGGTGTATCCATTAAGCAATCTGTAAGTCTTATTTTTTATGCTTCCGTCCTCATTGTATTCCCATAGACCGAGGACGCTATCAAACTTTGGGGTGAACCACGCTCCTTCTCGGACATTTCTTCCCTCTTTGCACACTTCTGCACAGGCAGGCTTAAAGCTCTTCCCTGGTCAGACCAAGAACCAGCAGGTGAAACGTCCGTGATTGCGCAGCAACTGGCTCAAATAAATGAGCTTGGCTTTTTGACGATCAACTCGCAGCCTGCTGTCAACGGCGCAAGAAGCGATGATAGGATTTTCGGATGGGGCCCCCCCGATGGGTACGTTTATCAGAAGGTAACAGCTTTCACCCCCTCTCCATCGAGATTGATGTGATCCATTTAGGCCTATCTGGAATTCTTTGTCAACCCCGAATTACTTGCCTTGCTTCTCGCCCACATTGAACGCGATAGTAATATGACTTACTATGTGATTAACAAGCGTGGTGATCTACAGACTAATACCCACTCTGACGGTCCCAATGCGGTCACTTGGGGCGTCTTCCCTGGCAAGGAGATCATCCAACCAACCGTGGTAGAAGCCATCAGCTTCATGGCATGGAAGGTACTTTTCATTCTCCGCATCGTGGCCCGTCTCATTCGCCCCCATAGGACGAAGCCTACGAACTCGGTCAACAGTGGGCCAAAGTCTACCACCCGGATTCGCCTTCTCGCACACTGATATCCGATATAATGGAGACGTCCTCCTTAGTAAACGTCGTGCATAACGATTTCCACGATATAAACGCGATCTTTCAGCCTTTCATCAAGGCAGGAGAAGAATACCGTGCTTTGAAGGAAGCCGCAGACCCATTTACTCCCAAGTCGAATGGAAGTGCCATTCCGCACTAGTCTTCCGACTTTAGGCTGCTTATCTTGTTGATCTTCCCTCTTTGGTCATTCCCGTTCTTTCATATGTATGTTTAGCCCTCGGGTTCAACCCCCGTTGTGTTTTTACGTCTTGTGTATCCTCATCACATACTCGCATAGCATCCTCATCTACATTCATTGCTTCAACTGCATTCGTTACGGCGATAATACATCTCATCTTGAATCACATCCATTTGGTGCCTCCTTTCAGACGTCAAGCCGAGACGATTGATACAGAGAGGGTCCGATTTGAATTGAATTGACACAGAACGACAGGCGAGCATTTTCGCGACCGGCAACCTCCACCTCAAGTTTGGCCGTCGATGATGGAAGATCCCAGAGTCGATCGCCTATAGGTCGGAAGTATCAAATATCCAAGTAGTCATCAGCAGCAAGATGTCGAGCGCTGTTCGAGATTTTTTGCTTCTTCAAAAACCAGGCCATCGGTTCGGAGATCAGCGTATGCAGTGGAGCGGTGCGGTGCAAGCTCGTAGGCCTTCTCACCCTTGGCAAGAAAATAAATTTTGGGGTAGTACGGCAAGTTCCAACTGAGTTATTAACCATTGAATTGATTTACAATCATAGCAATAGGACAGGAGTGAGATGGCGTCGGCTAGGTATTGTCGTATTGTCTCTACCTTGAGGGACAGAAAAGTCTTTGACGAGTCACCTTTTCCAGTATAAATTGGTGCAATTAGTCGAGTATGTTCATATTCCCGGCGGCGATATGGCGGATAGAACGAGACGCCGCACTTGGGAATGCTGTTGTACGGGAATGGAGATGCAACGGCTAAATCATGTGTCAAAGGCTGCGTGAAACAGAAATGAAGGCAGGTCGTCTGGGTAGGGTCCTGTATCCGCGACTTGGGAAAGAGGGTGCCAAAAGTTGCCAGATGACGGTAACGTATCCAAGCGCGCAGAGTGCCCCGCGTCTCGCCACAAGTCCAATTGGTATATTGGGTTAGATAACCTGGGATGTATCAGCCACCTCAAGACAAACTTCGACTTCTCTTGTTGAATCAAAAATACATCCACATTCTTACAAGACTACTACAAAAGCTCTGAGAAGAAAAAATCGTTGTTAACTGGCGGAGGGCCAGCCACTAGGCCGCTTGGTATTTCAACCATCTCGCCGGAGAGATCTGAAATCAAATGATCAATATTCGTCACCTGCTGCGCTCGACGACATACCTAGAAGTTTAATTTTAAGGCCAATCTCTGTCAAGGCTTGTACGAAACCGGCCGTCTCCTTGGAAGCGACATGACCGCCATCCCGTCGTAACATATTCAAACCATCTGTCCAATCGGCCCATCGTGATTGATCTGGCGCAATCTGGTTCGCCAAAGAACCTTCGTGTGCATTGATTAAGGAAAAAGAAAAAGGAGAAGAGGATGTGGAGTTCGGGTCACTATGATGGATATTTGGTGGCGGCGAACAAGTCCCAGTCGCAACTTCGCTAATAGCGGATACTTCAATCCGTTCTGGTAGATCCTCTAGACCCTGCCGAACTGTGAATTTAGTGGTGCTATCTACGTAGTGAAGATATTTCAGACTGTTATCCTTCAGTATAACTTCTGTGAGAAAGAGAACTGGACATGAAATCGAGTACCTACCAGTCGCATGAACCTCCATGGTTTTGTAGGATAGCGAGTATCTCTTGAAGGATTCGATTGTGGTATCCCGTTCATAAACCATGCGCCTGCCAGCAGACACTGAATTCTTTGTTGACGAACAAATTCATAGGACTCCTTGTATATCTTCGCTCGCAAATTCCTGTATTCACCATGACAACGTGGGCCAATGCTACAGGCAAAACACTCACCGAACGGGCACTTTACTTAACAAATCATCCTCGAGTTCTAGTTCCTTCATCTGGCGGTCCCGGACAGCTGGATACTCAACCTCGAGAAGGTCTTGCTCAACCTCATGCCAATCACGGACATTCTCACTACGCAGGGCCACCTTGACTCTGAAGATAGATTAGATACGTGTCATCTTAAAACTTGTTGACTTCCTGGCTGCGAACAAGAGCAACGACCCGTGTAAAATCATCTTGAGCTGCACCACTTTCACTCCACATGCGCAGGAAGAAATGGGTGGCCAAAAAATGCACCCGGTAGAAGTCCAAGAAGAAGGGTTGAAATGTTGTCGATGTTGAGTCTACAGAGTTGCAATCATAAAACAGGTCTGAAAACATGATCTTACATCCCGGTGCAAATATAGCCCAATGGTCAGCTAAGAGGTCGACGACTTCATTGGAAGCTTTAGCGATTGGACAACGCCGCTCCCGTGGCCTGCTCAGTTGTTCCAGAACAAGCTATTTCTTGTAGCTTAGTGAAATTATTGATACATCATGACTCCAAATACCTTTGCAAAGTCAGGTTCCGATCTGACAAAATGTTTCTAGTTTCGGTCATAAAATGGACCAAACTTACAATAGACTCGGAAACATACCATGCAGTCAAGACCAAGAACACCGACTTCGTTGAACTCATGTTCGATGTCTTCGGTCTCAAACCCAAGCTTTCGCCACTTGAGCAGGCCACCGTCTTCATCCGGTTCCTCTTCTAGACTTGCCCTGTCCCAAATGAAATTGAGATCAGCAGCATGCAATGGCTGAGTTAATGGATCTACGGGTGTCATCTTTTTCTGATATGTGACTCTAACGATATTGGCTTGAAAGTCGAGGATACATGAGGTCAGATCCTCCATGGTGTGTGATGACATGAGCCGCTGTTAATACGTGAGTGTAACTCTCTCGAACCGGCGGTGACGCACCACCACTGCCTTCCGGACATTGAGTCCCTCTAACGCGACTATGAACTCGTCCCACCGATTTTCGTTCACATGCGAAAGGAGCGAGTTGATGAGCATCATACTGAGGCAGAAGTTGAATGAAAAAATGGAAGTATAACAGCACAAGAAGTACCTATGCTGTGCCATAGCAGTTTCTGCACTACCTAACCGATTGACCACTGTCTCGAGTAGACCCTTCTCTTTCCTCATTTGGTCATATACCACCTGGAATCCATAGCGATATACTGAATCGACTGACGCTGAAGGCGAAGTTATGCTAGAACCTGCTTGCTGGGAGCCAGGGGCACTCATAGGGTCAGCTTCCACCAATTTCTTGAGAATGGCAGTCGCTGGACGGCATACATTGATCAGCGACTGAGATGAGGTCAGGATTTGTACAATCTTTGCAATAAAATTGTCATCCAGAGTTGACCAGCCAAAATCAAGTTCCATTAGATTTTGCATGGCGGTCAATGCGTACTGCATTCATGAATTAGAGCCAAGGACGAGAAAGAATACTCACAGCTAATGTATTACCGTGAGACGTATATATGACATCGACGAGAGACTGCAGTCCGTCATGACTGAGGAATACTTGAGCGAATTCTTGTTCCTGGTGAACTTTTGAGCTGAACGGACAAGGATGATTTGCAACGCACGCGGATGAACTTTTGAAGGGAAAATAGGGCCAGCTTGAGCGCATTTGGAGAATTTCCTCTAAGCTTCTCTGAAATATCCATTGCTTCTAAATTCGGGGCACTGCAGAGTCTAAAGCACGATTGAACTCCGTGAATACTTTTCGGGTTGCAAGACATACTTGAGATTAACTTTGGTCTTGATCTTTTTGCGGAGATTGTCATTGGTCACCAGCTCATCTGTGTCATCTCTCAATGCATAGTCTGAAGGTGAGCCTTTGATCTTAAGGTTGACGCAAAGTTGCTTCACCACATCCTCGACTGTAAGCGTAGGGTCAATGCGGGCTCTGACCGTGACACCCTCGATTGTAGTGACATTGTTTGTAGGTACAAGGGCTGCTTTCGATCCGGTCCCGTTAGCAATAGCTGCAGAGGCCATTGAGCTATGACGAACAGGGCTGAGGGCAGCAGACATCATGAACTGCGGTGTAGAAAGCAGATTGGTGAGAGCGGAGGAGGACCTGCAAAAGTCGTGATTGAAACTGTCGGCATTGGGTCAGTAAAGCGAAATAAAACGCGAGAATTAAGTCAGAAAGCGAAAGTATCACTCAAGCGCGCCGAAGCACTCAGCCTGACGTGCAAATATAGAGAGCTGCATCCTATGCAACAATGAGAAGCAGTTACTTACAGAAAGTGATAAGTTAAGCCTGTTGAGAGACCCAGTCAGAAAAGCGTAGGCAGGACGTTTGGTCGTGGGAAAGCATCGCCCAAATCAGCAAGTCAAAGCGCCATTCCGGCTCATTCCGCGTTTGAGAGTCCCTCTTTGGAAATCAAGATAAGTCCCTGGCTATCCTGGTGAGCGCCTGCTATCACCGGCGGACTCAGGACTACTCAGGAGCGTTTCTCAGGGAGGCCGTCTTTCTTCCGAGATGGACGTTGCACTTTCAGTCATCTCACAATTATCCAGTATGAAATTCTGAAACACCTACTAGACGGCGTTTTGTCATCATTCTCTGATCGCTTCTGATTGTGGCTCTCGGTACCGCACTTGTTTTTTTGATGCCCAAAGGATCCAAGGTTCGTTCGGACGTCGCTTGAATGGGCTCCATTCTTGGATCGTGCCATGAATAAACTGCCTTCCTTCCTTAAGTAAACACGGTGCAGCTGTGTCATGTATTTTAAGTACTCTTCGAATTTTCATTAACGAGTCTTGGGTTTCTATCTGACAAGATAATGCTCAGATTTTCGGATGTTTGCTTCGCATACATCCGCGGGAGTCCTCCATTCCTCAAACGAATAGATTCAGGAACAGGCGGAACATATTTCGGGCATTGATGCAATTGGTACCAAGTTGAATATCTGACAGAACGATTAGTATTCGGCATTCAAACAAAACTGTGGTAAGAAATCAACGGATGTCAATGTTGCAATCGCGCATTGATGTACTTTTTTTAAATAAAAAAAAAGCCAAAAAAAAGCCACAAAAACAATTGAGACTTTGTGATCGTATTCGTACAAATCCACCCCTGCAAGAGCCTTG
>CEMS01905115.1:7989-41327 GCA_900068915.1 Megacollybia platyphylla | reverse complement strand
ACAGAAGGTAGCCGCAGCAAAGGCAAAAAACTCGACATCAAATGAGAAAACAAGCAAGCGAGTCAAGAGGAAACGTCCATTGTCCCCGCCTCCTGAGGACTTGGATTCAGAATCAGAGAGTGGAATGTCGACCGATGTAGATGAGTCCACACCAGCAGAGATAGGGCTGCCCACGCCTCCTGCGAGTCCTCAGAAACGACGCAAGGCACAGTCATATCTTGTTGATAAAGTCCAATTAACATCATCGCGTAGGTCACGCAAGCAGGCTTTCAGGATCWTCGGAAAGATGATCAATCTGACGCTAACAGAGACCTCATTCGAGTCAGCCAGGGTCGGAAGCCAATTTCACGGTCACGGCAAAAGATCAAGCAAGACTCTGAATCGGATGTAGAAGTCGGTGCTTGGGTTTTTTCAAGATGCTAAGAGTGCTCACATCATCTAGATCATTTTACTATCGAAACCTGAGTCCGAGTCCAAGCAAAGCAAATTCGACCCCGACATTGAATTCATTGGTTACAACCCGGAATCAAAAGGCTGAGGAAAATTCTGATCTTATTCAAAATGCCGATGTACAATTGCTCCGCAGATTTTGATTCGAAGCCACAAGAGATCGAAGCAGCCGGGTGGCAAAGTCTGATCTATTGCATATAATGTAAACGCATGAACATATCTAGTACATAGGTTTTGGGCATACGTGATTATTGGAGGCGACCGTCGTAGGATGTGAGCGCCACATAGGCGTACCACACGTACGTTCCATTTACTTGGGGGACAGCGTAAACCGCCAGTAGCCGATAATCGCGCAAGCCTGCGTAAACCGGCCCAGGAACTACACGCTGGTCTATACGACGGCCCTCCTATCGAAAATGTTGGCATACTTGTTAAGCATCAAAGCGGTAAATAGACGAACCTGGAGAAAACGGTTGTAGATCCGCGCAATAGCGTAGGCGAGGCCGATTTTGGTGATTGCACCGTGGCTACAGACCGTCCGTATGTCAAATGACACATCTGCATAGCCAAAGGCCTTGAAGAGCAGGTCAGAGCTGATAGATCAGGGGTAAGATAGGCGCGCACCCGGAACACTACGCGGATGAGGGGATGTTCCTTGAAATGGGGAAAAGGCTTTTCTTCGTGGTCCGCGCCCACATTTTGATACAGTAACAGCGTCATGGATACGCCATAGAGTTTAGGGCTTTTTGCTCGGAATTCGATGATGTTCACCGCTTCCGGCGGAATCTTTGAGAGGAACATGGCAGGCTTATAGTACTCTGTTGCCTGTGGATTCCCGGGAGGCCGCTTACATTTGTCGTTAGCATCCTCATGCATCTCCAGTTGAAAAACCTACTTCATGGAGAAAGCGATAATGATCTGTACTGAAAAGGCATGATTTGCAGTTCGGGATCAAAGTATTCTGGAGCCAAGTTAGAACTAGCTTCGAGTAACAGAACAAATCATGCTCACCGGACTGAAAAAGAGTCTCATGTATTTCAAATACTGACGACCAGGTTTGGACTATGAACAAAGGATGAGGGTGACTTGAACGACACGAATATCACTGACCGCGATGTCCTGTTGTCTATTCGGAGCGTAGTGAGGCTCTGAGTCCTGCGAACGTTAGTTCAAAAGATCGCAGATCCCAAAGACTCACTGGTGTTCGTATACTAGTGCTGGCGGCGTGGGATGGTAGGATAGGGTTGGGCACCAATTGATCATATAGCTCCGGACGGAAAGGTACGATGGAGGGACGAGGCTGAACAATTCAAGTTGGGAGGTGAATTATTTTTCTTACTAAAGACTAACCAGGAGACCGAAATTCCCCCTAGCCTCAGAAATATCTAGTTCGCGGAAGTGATGGTATAATTCTGCCTCGACCGCCAATACCCTTGCCGGGGGAAGAGAACCGTCCTATGGTGGCATGATTTTTGATACATCTGACTTGAAAACAAGACGTACAAACGAGTAACCCCGAGGGCGCTGATTTTGGGACATTGTTCTAGGATGCAGGTATTGAGGAAAGAGCTCAAAAAAGAGCTGCTATTTAAGCATTGGGATGTCATAACCTGTTTAACAAGAGCGAAGGCCAGAGCAACAAAGCGAGTCATAGCTATACCCTGCCAAAGCTGAGACTAATAGTCGTGGTCAAAGCGAAAGATCGACACGGCCCGACAAGTTGAAGCGTGCCAGGTCATCTGACCGAGACTTTGGACAGCAGACATACTTACCATGGAGTTCTGAAAAAGCACGCCCCCTCAATCAATGCTTATCAGCAGAACATTGGTGACTGTAGGGCTGGTTTCAACGGCCAGAGCTCTCAAGTTCAACTGGAATGACATCAAACATGTTTACGCGTTTGGAGATTCATACACCTTTGTTCAAGGCACGGAAGGCAACCCAGCGTTTTCTTTCATTGGAGATGCTCAGCACTTTGCTTTTACTCGGCAGCAGCTGTTGACTGACGAGATCCTTCCTCGAAATGTAGGAGTATTCGTGATCAACACCTTGTTCATACGTTATAGACAAGCTCGGATGGCTCGAACTGGGTTGGATTCCTGACAGGTTGTCTCGGTGGTTTCCCACTCAACTGCGGCAAACAATTGTGGGACTTTGCCTTTGCGGGGTCAGACATCGATGGAACATTGTATGTGCTTTGACCATCGAGCTCAATCTTGATCCTTGTTAGACTTCCGTTGCATCACAGTTTCACTGTTCCTCTTGTTGATCAAGTGAAACAATGGCTCCAATACGCTTCCGACGTCATTCCCCATCCTGCAGAGGAAACGTTGACGGTCTGGTGGATTGGCATCAACGACACCGGAGATACCGTATCCAATTCTTCGGTAACAGAGCTCTCTGTTCGTTTTTCAGCTCTCAATTGTCCAAGATAACAGACTTTGCGGCCTTTTGGGAGATCGAAATGCACTCATATTTTAACGCAGTGGTATGCCTTTGACGTAGCAACGCTGGGCTAAAACTCTAGGTAGCAATCGGCTTTTGACAACGGACTGCAGATGCATCTGTTCCTCAACGTTCCTCCTGAAGAACGTAACCCAAGTAGTATCGGTGACGCCACTAAAGCGGCTGCTTTGAAGGAACACATCGACCTATTCAATGTAGCATTGAACAAGCACACTGCGGCATTTGCAAGCTCCAACCCGGAAGCGGTCATGATGACTTTTGACGCGCATTCGTTGTTCAACACGCTATTGGACAATCCTGGACAGTTTGGCTTTACTAACACTACAGGGTGAGTTCGTTAGTTACGACGAGTTTCACTCTAACGCCTAGAAGGATCTGCACCTGTGCAGATCCTACGGGATTCTTCTGGTACAGTAAGTCCTTCTTTGATGACCGCATCCCGTTCAACTCTAATCTAGACTCTGGACATCCGACTGAGCATGTGCATAAGCTACTCGCTGAAGCCATCGATGCACAGTTACACAAGGCTTCCGAATAAATTAGGTGTTCGAAATGAAATATATAAAAAGGAGCAAACACATTGACTAAAGAGAGAAACTTTCTAGTCAAGTGAACGTGGCCCGATATGACATATGAGACAAAAGAATAACGAGTGACAGGATAAGACAATCCTCAGAAGAAAAGATATGTGATAATAAAGACCCCCAGTGAGATGATGACCACTACATTGAGAGGGACACCATCTTGGTGCTGGTCGTCAATAATGATTGTTCCAACGTCACTGCCTGGTATTGTGGCACTGTCATCATCATAAGAGTGCGTCCGCCTGTGTCGTAGTTCCTGAGGAGGCGCGGCAGCAGCGAGCAAAGAACGTAGACGCTCAATTTCTGCTTGAGCATCCTGGTACTTTATAAGAATCTCATCGTTCGGAGGACCTGGAGATAGAGAACGAGTGTGTTCGATTAGCGGCGCGGGCTCGGGTGGCGGCTGGACGAAAACAGAGACATGAGGCGGGATGTCTTCTGGAGGTTCTACAGACTCTTCCCGAGCAACAGCAAAGTCTGCAGGCGGTGTTGTGCTACGCAGTGGAGGTTCCTGTGGTGGTAATGGCTCTGAGAGCTGAGGGATAGGAGCCGGAGCCGGCGCAGAGTAGCCATTGGCCAATGGGTTTTGATGTGCAGTATCATCCTGATGCTAGTAACCATCAGTGTATTCAACATGGACAAGGAAAGCATTTGCCTGAAGGTCGACTGGCAGCATGAAGGTTGGGTTGACTTGGTTCTCGTCCTCTTCTTCAATATGGCCTTCCGGCGGTAGATATGCTACCTTGAGCTTTTGCTGATGCACCTTGGCATCGTCATTTGCATTGTCCGGTGCTGACCACTAATGTCGGTTTAGTTCTGAACAGAAAAATGCTCCCGACTTACGATGTCCTGTGTCGGCATTGCTTCCTTCTCTGGGGTGAGCAGGGTGCTCTGGATCAAGAACTTGTCTTTGCATTTCGCACTGAGCGGAGGTTCTTCCTTCAAAGCTTGAAGCATAACTATGCGGGATAAGGCGCGAGTTTAAACGCAAAGGAAAGACCGACCGGCGACTTCGACGCTTTCGCCTGGTTCTACCCGACCGGAGTTTGGTCTGACACAATAAAGCTATGGAAATTTAACAGACCGAGACAGAAAAGAAGGCCGAGAGACCTTGGGAGCTGTGGTCTTGACTTTGAAAGCGACAGGCTGGGCATTCGGATTGGTGATGGTGAGTGCACGCTTGACAAGTACGGTGAGGGGTCCTAGAGAATAAGAGATGGCAGGAATTGAATGGCTACTCACTATTGAAGCCCAGAGTATTGCTGGGGCTCAGCTGCACGGACATTGTGGACGCTGAGAAAAGTGGAAGGCACGTGCAGTGTTTCCACCTACAAGCAGCAGCGTGCACAAAACGTTGTAAGCCTATTTAAGAGCAGCAGACGCGTTAGTCCCATGACATCTCTGTAATGGATTATCATAGACAGCCTCAGAGAAAGAAGCCTCTCTATCTTGCTGCAGCGGCAATTGTTGTAGTCATCTTTGTCTTCTGGACGCTGTTCGTGAAGGAGTATGTGCCATCATACACAAGCAAGGTTCGACTCAGACTACCAACTGCCAAGTTGTTTACTCCATCCCAGGCAGTCGCAGTCCTTGTCGGTGAATCGGGCGTTTCAGGCTCGGTATCATTCACGCAGTCATCCAAGAAGGGCACAGTAACAATAACTGGCAAAATATCAAATCTGCCTTCCTCAGTTGATAGAGGCTTCCATATCCAGCAAGTCGCCCTGCTCTCGACATCTTCTGTGCTCATTCTCTTTCGTCAGCCAACTGGGAGATACTACTGACGGCTGTCAATCTACCGGCTCACACTTCAATCCTTATGGCAAGGACCATGGTGCCCCTCAGGACTCGGAACGACATGTAGGCGACCTGGGAAACATCAGATCGGACGATTCCGGCCTTGCAGATTTCATCCTCGAAGATTCCCTCATCTCTCTCAACGGTCCGCTCAGCATTATCGGGTTCGTACCATCCATTCATATTACCTTATCTTGCTCTTGAACATTCTCACAGTCGCGCAGTCGTGCTCCATGCCGTACGTCATCGCGTCATTCTTCCCCATCTTTCTCTATCTTAAGCTAGGGTCCGGACGATCTAGGACGAGGCGGCAACGATGAATCCCTCAAAACAGGAAACGCTAGCCCGAGATTGGCCTGCGGAGTCATTGGCCTGGCATAGGTAAATGTATAATGTATCTGTACAAATGCTACTACATCTTCTCAAAGACACTGCAATTGCGTCAATGAACCGTCTGTCAGGTCAAATTTTACTAACCTGGTAGTAGTATGGTGCAGAAACAGCTGTGCAAGTGTAGGGTGCTGCACAGACAGTAGGCCCAGTATATCCTGTTCCTGTGCCTCTGCTCAGCGTTATTCTACCCTGAGGAGACCCCCTTACCTCCGCACTGGCCATAGTGAGTCGCTTGCGGACCGGAAATACTCGTTGTAGATGCGGTCGTCGTGCTCGTAGATGATGATGAAATGGTAGATGTAGGCGTAGTCGTAGTGGACTCGGAGCTTGAAGAAGTGCTTCCACCTCCTCCCGTGCTCGTACCATTTCCGATACTCGTCGTGATGGGACCACTCTCGATGTATACACCAGAGAAATACCAATCTTCCGCATTAGGGTTGTTGACAATTCTCAAAACACCGAGATGCCAATCTTCCGAGTTGGTAGATGTCGATGCCGGAACATTCTGCACTACCTTGACCAAGGCGTCAGAGCCTTGTGAAGCCCACAAGCCGACCGTTCCGGCAGTAAACTGATATCAGTTAGACCCGTAACTCAAGGAAAACACCGAGAAGGGAACCTACGTCAATGTCGTACGCAAAGTTGAACCAGGTGCCAGCAGTGAAAGGCAGGCCCCATTGCGCAACTTCTGTCACCATCCATTGCAGATTCGTGGTATTTGGAGCCACACCATATTTCAACTAGAAGTCTTGGTGTCGGATCATCATCTTCCATGCAGGCAGCCCGCTTACCTCTGTGAAGTGGCTTTCAAAGAAGCACACCTGGTGCTCCAGCGTTGGCTATATTGCACAATAAGGGCGACAGGTGACTGTGATAACAAAAGCTCACGTCGGGTGGGTTAGTCGACGAACGCATGACGGAGAAATGGTAGTACAGGTTCCCTGTACCAAGGTTTTGATTGGTTTGAGGAATCAGTTCCGTTCTCTCCATCTGCGAGTTCCATTGCGAAGTGGAGTCTATGGTCGCTTTCAGACCTTGCGTTTCAGCAGTGTCGGCAGGATTCTTGTAGCTGGGTGACAGAGCCAGGTAATGGGATGTGTTTTCGGTTCCGTGGATATACCTAACAACAACATGAGCAGCCAAGACACATACAAGACACATAAACGAACCATTGGTATTCACCAACTTCATCGCTCCAAGACCCTAAAACAGCTTTCAGAGCCCTTGAAGCGATGAGAAAAATGTGACTCACATTGGTCAAAGTCGGCTACTGTCGAATAAGCATTGAAACTGCCAGACCAGATTGTGGTCCCGGCAGAAGCTAGCCTAGCCAAAGTTGACAGAGCAATAAGAGACAAAAGAGCAGCCATTTGGGTAGACAGCAAGACAACTTCCGATATTAATACTCATCCCTGATGAATGTCGGTAAATCCGCGACACAAAACGGGGAAGAATGTCGGACGGGAAAACACAGATCATCCAGCTTCATGGTCATGGGGAGGCCAAGAGTAGGTCAACATAAGAGTGCACTTCCGAGGAATTGTGTCGTGGAACAATTTTGGACATGTAATCTGATATATGACAAAAATCAAGCTATGCGCATCCGCATTGAGGGCAGTAAACGGCTCGACGTCGGAAACCAAGGCAGGAGTTAGAATCCTCTACTTTAGTAGTGAAAGCGGGCGTATATCTGAAGCTCATCACGTGCTCATCGTGCTGCACTGAGAAAATACACGTGATGGGACCCAAATATGGTATAACTTGCTATAATTGTCTCCGCTAGACGTCCATTAAGTACTACAGTTCTGTTACAGGTACAGAATACAGTTACAGAGTAATAATAGGCTTGTTGAATATAAAACCAACAAATAAATCTTACACTCTTAGATTTTTTGAGTCACGGTTGATCATCCACTCCGCCCAGAGTTTCTGCCTTTCTTCCTCCTGTCCGATAGAGGCAGCGAACTTGATACAATTCCAGACATCCTGAAAGTTTGTCGCCAGTCCCAGGCTTATCCTTATAACGCCTAGTTCGCGTCCCATGTGCCGTTCAAAATCTTCCAGTGTAACACCGTGATAGAGGCGTTCCATGTCTTGCTCAATACCCAAAATGGCTGCGGCACCTCCAGGATTGCACATACAGCCTGTACGCAGAGATATGTTTTGCTTTGATGCCGAATACTCGATGAAAGAGTTGGGTATAAGCTCGCCTTCGGGCTGAAATGAATAGCTCAGCATGAAGATATTCAGGTAGCGCGCTGGCAACATACAGAGAGGAAGATCAAGGACACGGTAGCTCCGAAAGTTTCTGCTTGTTCACCAACGGCCTTAAGACGCCGGTCAGGCAGGCGAGAAAGGATGCGAACCACTGGCGTTTTGGTTATCTCGTGTCGTAGCTCGGAAAGCTCAGAAGTCAAGTGATACATGAGACACGATAACCGAAGAGGGAGTAATGGCATATAGGTCGCTAAAAACTTGAGCCCATCCGTGATTGCTGGCAAGGACAGATAGTTGATCGTGCCATCCTGATATTTATGGTCAAGAGAGTAACAAGTGTGGCAGCAACAGCAAGCTAACCTCGAATTGTTCGTGAATTTCGTGACTGTAAGTCACAATATTTCCCGGTACCTGAACCACATCGACGGTGCCACCAGCGAACCATGGTCGCCTGAGCTTTTCCAAAAATGATTTCTTTACGATCAGAGCGCCGACGCCGGTAGGATATCCAAACATTTTGTAAAAGGATACAGCTACCGCATCGACCGCTATCTTTGAGAGGGAAAAAGGAGTGGATGGAGCAAGAGCAGCGGCATCGAGGATGGTGTTGTAGCCAAGAGATGTCGCAAAATCAAGGATCGAAAGCGGGTTCTTGGTATTTGTGATGTTGGATTGGCCTGTTAGAGCAAAAAGACATGGAGACAATTCTCGCGAATAAGGGCGATTAATCATGAGAGTGCGCTATATAGCCCAGATCAGTTAGCATTCACTAAGTGAAAGGGGGTGGTCATACTTTAGCGGCAATTAAATCCATTCCGCCTGTTGCTGTCGAAGGAATGTAGGCGACCTTTGCGCCTCGACGATTGGCAAATTCACGAATGCCATGCACACTGTTATGAGAGTCGTTGCATAGCACGTATGAACTGTAAGAACTAAAGGGATATGATTCCCCAACAAGCTTTAGTGCGCCAGACGCATTGGCAGTAAACACAACAGTGTAATCCGATGGAGCGTCGAAAAAAGAGAGGACGGCTGCGCGGGCTTCGTCCGCACATTTCTTGGATAGCTGGGAGCTGGATGGAACAAGGGCATCAGAAGATGTGTCGAGTAAGAAGGAGCACCTACGAGTTGTTGACTGAATGTGTGTTTCCGAGGACTTGATCTGTGAGGAAAGCAGTGTGCAGATGGATAAGACTTTCAGGATACAGAGATCCGCCCATGTAATCCACGTATGTCTCTCCTACGCGTTCCAATCGACCATAATCATTCCGCCGTAAGGAATCAAGAATCCAGGTTGAGCGATATTCTGAACATCGAAGATGAGCATGGCGATTCCTTTATTAAGAACAGAAGGCACCTGGGAACTCTCGCAGAAATGCATAGTAGGCTGTTATGCACTCTCTGGAGAGAGAGTAGTTGGGTGGAATATATGCCACAGCCGCGAGACGGGCTAGATCGCTGTATCTTTCTTTTTCAGGGATGAAGTGGGCTTCCTGAATTGGATCCGAAGAGATGGCATGGTCAGAGATGCATCCGAGAGTCGATAGTGAGCGCGAAAAAGTGAGGGAGCGTTGTTTTCGGAGAGGCGGAGGTGCTACTGGAGGCTGATTGATAGAGTGAGAGTTTCCCATAAGAACCACTAAGGAAAGGCTTGTGTTCAAACGCCCGATGACAGCTTAGCTTTATACATCGAGTGGCACTGGACGTAGCATAGACTTAAATAATCAATCAACGCTCACCAATCACTACTCCGAACGGAATCGCAGTCCAGTTATGATCTTTGATCCGACGAAAATAACATTTCTTCTTTTCCTTTCCTGTAAATCCGACAACTTGGGATTTCCTATCTACCATAAAACCTGTCTACATAGGTGTTGACAGTATCTGTCAAGAAGAAATCTCTTTGCGTTGTTACTGAGCAATAGCGGAGATGGAGAGGGACACGCAGAGACCAAATCCATAAATAATGGGACTGAGAATGTAAGGTCAAAACGGTTCGGTGGCACAAAGCGGGACCGAGGCCTAACCTGTTAATGCCTAGCATGCAAGCAAGTGGAGACAATGACATTGGCTTGATCCAGAAAGCGAATCGGTCTAGTTAATTGAAGTGACGTTGATCATTCTGACGCCTCGAAATAAATTAGTGGATCATCGTCAGCTTCATTATCAGCCTTCGAGGAACCGGCGTATCGGTGTTGACTGTAGGACCATAGTCTCCATACACCGGAAAGGCAGTGACCGGAAATTGAAAACGGTTAGCGCGACTCTCGCAACACTGGGAAAACAGTAAAAAGGCCCAGAAATTAAAACGGTTAGCGCGACAAGCTGTTCGTAAGGAAAAGGAGTATAAACCGTCTTCTGCTCATTCCGGGGCGATAAGCGTTTCTGTCCAGGACTAACTTAAGGCGGAAACTTGTTCTGAATGGGTGAATGGAGCGCACATCGAGACGAGCTCAACCAGCCAGAATGGAAATGGCATCGCAGCCCCATAGCTTCGAAATATGAGTAAGTATTCGGTTCAGAACCAAGCAGAAGGACTGGAACCACGAAAAGTCTCTAACATCCGTCAATGCCGAGGAATTGAACAGTCTCGTAGTCTTTAAACCACCATATACGTGAAGTAGCAAGGAACCTGTATCATAAAAGATATAGCAGGTTAGGTTTGAGGAACAGCAGTCGGACTGCCAAGCCGCGGCGTCTTGTGCGCGCACTAGGGAAATTGAACGCGCGGCCGCAGCGGTGGCGGGATAATATCAACGAGAAGAGACGAGCTCAAGGGTCCGCTTGAAAGCGATGTCAATTCTGTTGACCTACGATCCATGGTGGCACCCAGGAGTTCAAGTTGTTCTCCAATGTTCGAAAGTGGTTTGGAATTGCATGACATGTTACTGTCATCAGAGTCCAACGATGTCAGAACTTGTAAAACGCAGAATGGAACCATGACGGGATTGCCCATGGTGCGCATATGGAGCAGTGATATTGCCACTGATAAATCGAAATCGTCACGGTGACTGAATTCAAGTTTACCCTTGTAATGATGATGTTGAAGACGGTCTAGAATGCCTAAAATGCTGCAAGTCTGCTATCATAATTCAGCAAAACGAGCGCTTGGCGCTTAGTACTGGGTAAAGGTAGAAAGAGAAATGATTATCTAAGCATTCTTTCATGTCTACTGCCGTTCATCCCTTCGTTCAAGTCGAAGGCGTTTTCAATATTCGCACAGCTGGTGGCTTTAGGGTTGGCCTTGAAGGAAGCGTCAAGCCCTTCCTGATCTTTCGGTCAGGGGAATTAAGTAAAATCACCGAACAAGGAATACAGCAGCTCATTGCACTCAAAATCAAGACTGTATTTGACTTTCGCTCCAAATTGGAAGTAGCGGCGTTCAAGAGTGCTACTCCGACCATTGAAGGCATAACCTTCATCAATGTGCCCATGTCTCAAGACAGATTCTTTGACCCTGTCACTATGGCTCTCAGGTGAGCAATCTTAAGCTTTTTACGTCCAATCAATACAGCTTACAAGGCTGCAGTCTTTTGCCCAGAATGAGCTGGATGTGAGCGGACAGCACTATCGTTCAGGCTCTGCACCTAATTTCTCATAGACCTTTCGTGAACTATACACAGATATGTTGGAGATAGCAGGTCCCTCCTTCGGAAGAATTCTCAAGCATCTGGCAGAAAGTCCCGACGAAGCATTTCTGGTCCATTGCACAGGTCATCGGCTCGCTACTTTCTCTGACAGCGTTGACTATACCTTCTAGCCGGAAAGGATAGGACAGGACTATTCGTGGCTCTCCTTCTAATGGTCAGGATTACTTATTGTACCTGTGATTGAGGTGTCACCGAGTTGCACAGATTTTGGGTGTCCAAGATGAAGACATCATCGATGATTATGCATTAACTACCATCGGTCTTGAACCTCTCATGCCTTTGTTGACTGAAAGGTTTAAACGAGAGGCTGTCTATCGTGACAATTGGGAAGGAGCCGTCAATATGGGAACGTCTAGGTCCGCGCTTCTGCACACCTGTACGTGTCATCGATCCCGTTACAGGCCCGAGACAATGGCAGCTATCCTTGACATCATTAGAGAGCAGTATGGCGGTCCCGAAGGATACATAAGGAGTCACACTAGTCTGACAGACGGTGATATCAAGAATGTACGAGAGAACCTGGTTCAGCGGAATTGAGAAACTACAACCATTGACTGATAACTTTGAGTCGAGATCTCAACGTTCTCAACCTCGAGCTGTTTACTTCTTCCGTCTAGCATGTTTGATCAGCAGCAGATATGTTTAGAACCACCACCTACCCAAGGAAGTTCTGCATCAGGTAACGGATTCTCGGCCCTTCCTCGCAGTCCTGAAGTAGTCGCTGTTTCTTTGATGGAGACAAGTCGGAACAGAGGATAAAACACTCGTTCCCGTTCTTTATTACGATTGGTCTTGAAGTTGCCTGTGCTGCTGTTCCGCACCCAATGGATATCAGCCGTAGCAGATGCTGGAACGGGAGCTTCGACGCTCAAGCCAACTGCAACGTTTCCCCCTTTGTGGGAAGTGAGGAGACGGGCATACGAAGAGCAAGAATGCACTTCAGAAACGATGGCGAGTCCAAGCAGATCACGCTCTTCCAGAAGACGTCTCAGACTGCCGGGAGGGTCGATGAAGCAGATGGATTCATTTTCCATCGCAAGCAACGCGCCACAGCCAGTCGAAAATTTGAATGCATTCTTAATCTTGCAACTAGTAAGAATGGGGGTTTCACTGATTTCAAAGTCAATACCACCCCAGTTTGTACAAGTCAGATACACACCTTCCTGCTGCCACTGAAACGTCAATCTGCTCAGCATTCTGAGACACAACCCACGTATGCCCTCCGGCCCTATCCTGACCAATATCCTTGGGCTTCGGGATGTTATGTTTCTCTGCTTTACCATCTTCAAATATATTCCCTTCTTTCACGAAAACTCCCTTCTTACGCCAAAATGCTATCCCTGTTCTGCCCTTGGTGATTCTTCCAAAATCACCAGCTTTGATTTCAATTTCAGGGTCCCAACTACCATACTTCTTGCAGGCGCCATGTATGAGCTCGACATATGTTCTTTCGCTGTCCAGCATGGAGTAGATGAATTCGAGTGCATCCGGGTCACTCTTTAAGAATGCAAGTGCCTCGAGGACAAGGTGAGGTGTAACCGAGTTCGGGTGTTTCTTTCAGGTTTCTCCTCTCCTCAGTTAACTCATTAGCAAACCGTATCCTGCAGGTCCGAGCAGACTTATTTGTTAAACTCGAAATAACTCAAAATACAAACTCGATAGCTACAAAGTAAACGTGCGTAAGGTGTGGGTATCATTTCCGAGGTATCATCAATGTCATTAATCCTGCTGCGTTGATTGCTTAAGAGACGAGCTTGCAGGAACATTCGTGCGGCTATACATCCAAGACGTAAGCCACGATCTCGTCGCCACGGCCTTTTCAGCTTCGGCAGCCTCCTCGTTGACGCGGGTCGCAAACGCACTTTCTTCTTCTGCGACTACCTCCCGCACGATGGCATGATGAGCCGATATATGCTGCGAGCGCTTAAGCCGGGGCCGATCTCGATCCAGTGACAGTCTTGACGATGACGAGTGTGCAGCAACGAAATCAGCTTGTGCCTGAGCGTCAGGTCTGAGTCCTATGCTTTGTTCAACGGTGAGCGAGCGTTGTAACGGTGGTGTTTCACTGAAAATGGACATGATCGATGAAGACCTTTGACGTAGTGGCAGGGTGCGTTGACCCTCAGAAAAAGAGCGGTATGATACGGGAGCTGGACGGACCGTGCTTGGCCGCCGAAGAGGGCTAGAGGTACTACTACCACTGACACGACGGGTAAAAGAGGATGGTTTTGGAGGAGGGGCAGTGTCAACAGCTTCCCCCTTATCTTCCGCCCTTTGCGCAATAATGAGAGGCAGATCTATAGCCTCTGTACCATCAACTTCTACATCGGGTGGAAGAGATCCTATACCGGATTCCTCATCTGTAGAAATCACCGACGTCTGTGACGTTTGAGATTGTGCGGTTGTCCCCATCCACGTGCCGAGGGACGGAATGGAAAGATCCACTGTGATTGAACTTCTCAAGTCAACTGTGTCATCAAGGTCAAGTATTCCACACGGATTGCGTGGCAACCAGAGGAGATTGCTGACTTGGCGGGTGTAAAATGGATTGTCATAAGGCAGATCCAGGGTTGTCTGGTCATCCCATGCCACAGGTGGAGGATGATGCGACACTGGACCTGGTTCTTCCCCCGGATAACTCGCTGAATCAGGCAGAGGGCAATCCTCCCTGTTATCGCGCGGAGCATGGTTGATGGAGGGTTCATACCCGGCCTTCCTCGTCTCTCCCGGAGATGGCGTATTCCACTGCTGATCCCGGAAAGGGATTGGCTGCCGATACACTCGATGATGAGGTCGATGACGCATACTGGTCCATGAGAAGGTGACCCAGGCTGGTATCCGCCAAGTAAAGCTGGAAGCGTGGGGCCGATCTTGATCCAACAATGCATTCACGTCTTGCTCGCCGTCATCGGACATGTTGATGGTACCGTTCCTGCCATCCATGTCTGAGTTTGTCACAGTACCACATACTAATTGCGCCTCGGCAATGTCATGATGTTCAAATTGTGTGCGGCACATCCGTGTCATGCTAGATTCACGTTCAGGACAGTAAAAGCATAGAGGAACAGAACTTACAATAACTTGACGACAGCAGTAAAAACGATGAGAAAGGCGGAAAGCCCAACATTCACAGTTTTCTTCAGGACTACCATATATGCAAGGAAAACGGCCTAAGGAATTCCATCATGCGGACTCGGTACAAGACGAGAACGAACCTGACTGAGGATCAAACCTACCAGAAACGGTAAACCTCTAGTGCTAGCAAGGCAAAACGAACCCACCATCCAAGGAATATCTGACCATTCTGATGAGAAGCAGCTGCCCGTTTCCTTCGTAGTTCTTGGCGTACACATGAAGGAGCTAGAAAACAAGCATTAAAAAAATCAACGGTCAAAGGGCCGAATACCTGATTCTTCATTACTCCGTTTTCAATGAAGAAATATATAGCACCAAAGGGCAGAACAAAGGGATTCAAGACCGAAAACAAAAGAAGCACGTGGATCACCAGCAGATGAGTCGGAAGCCAATCTCCACTTAGTCAACATTTCTGCCTTAGAATCTTGTTTGCAGCTCACAGTAATAGTTCAGTGTGCGAGGCCGAGTGCGAACAGCACGCCTGCGCCTGTAGAAATGGTCAGCCCAATGGTGGTACGTAGAACCTGGACCCACGGAGTAACCTGCCGCCTGGTACTCGGATACATGATCAGGGGAAGCTGAGAAGGTATCAGTTCTCTGTGTCTCGAGTGCGTGAACATACCCCGACTAATGATCAGATCAGAAATGAACAAATGATCAAGAGTGTACATACATAGAGCAATCTCAAATCCGCCATGCATTGCGGTCGTGAAAATGACTAGGAAAGGTTCAGAGTCGTCACTACATGAAGTGTAAAGCACTGACGCCAGCCTACATAAAAAGGACCTGCAGTGGGGAAACTGTCTGCGACAATTTGCAAGACCTCTGGGGTTGTCGTTACTGTAATTGACGATAGAACTGATTGCAAGGCAGCAGTACCAACGCAAAAGAAAACCAATACATTGACAATCAAAAACTTGTAGTATCTTGACATGATCCTGTCGTGGAGAGCAGACAACGTTGTTATCGTGTGAGCTTTCTTGCCGATGAGTAGGAGAATAAGAGGTATGAGCAGAGCTAAGAGAGCAACTAGAAGGGTTGGAATAAAGGACTGTATCACATCTTCCTCCCATGGATGTCTGTCTAGATACACTTTCTATCGTCAATGAGAATGAAGGGCATATCGCTGCAAAAGGCAACGCACCAGACTCGGCCATAAGGTACTTATGTTCTGAATCGAGACAAGACCAACCAACAAAGAGACAGGGAAAAGCCAGAATACGGTGAACGCCCTAGAACAGAGTAAACAGATTTGCAATTAAACAACTTCGACCATTACCAGACGCCGAGACTGACAACCCAATCTTTCACAAACTGCATGCGACGTAAGTTTAGGTGTGTAACAAAGGCGTTGCTCACCTCTGCGTTGTACGACGATTTCATCACACGAATCCAATCAAGATCTTGATAAGCAGGAGCCATCGTCACTGAACATGCCAGAGGATTGTGGGGATGCACAGTCAAAAATTTACAAGCTCTGCGAGCATCCTCAGGATCAGCAAAAGTCACAAACGCAGTGGAAACAGGATCGAATTTGGAGAGGGGCCGGGCTCTGTTTTCGGTGATAAGAGAAGTCAGTAGATTGAGTTTAGTGGTATAATAGTCAATAGCCGGTACAACTTTTCCACGGAATAGATGAGAGAGGTTGATTAGCGGCTGATAGGCATCCAGACTACTACGTGGCAGGCTTAACAAAGCATCCCACACAGTCTTGTGGCGTACCGCGCGCTTTCGAGGAGATATGGGGGGATATGCTGGTGATGTGGGATCATCAGAATCTTGTGAACCCTCAGTGCGGAGTTTCCTGAAAGCGTGCCTCGAAGAAATCATGGTCGCAGGCTTTTTCATATAGCGAGAGGACGACCTCAACCCAAACTCTTCCACAAAAGGACCCAGAACTTTGATTAGCAGTTCCATACGATCTTCCTCACTCAACGCATCTTCTTGCATAATATCGCCAACTTCAACATCAGTCTTGGTCTGTCTCCTCTTCGCTATCATGGCGGCACGAGAACTGCTTCGTGAGAAGGGCTGGTGAGCCTCTTTTTGATTCATGGCATCATGAACAGCGGCGAGAGCTTTCTTGGCCAGTTTGAGATGGGCAGTCTCCAGCTGGCGAATGGTCTCTTCGCGGCGTTCCAGCAGAGAGGCTAGCTCTGTCATTTTGCGAGCTACAATGACTCGCTCAATGACAGGGGCATTACCCGAATTTCGTTCCGGTTTGCTCGCGTCATTTTGAGCTGGCAAGTGCTTCGCGTGGTTAAACAGGAACGCCAGGGACTTATTGATAAAACCAGGCTGCGTCGTAGAATTGATTCCAATGGCAGGTTTCTCGAGTTGGCGTGACATGTAATACTCAAAATACTCTTTCAGCTCTTTTTCATCCCGAAGCTGCGGTAGAAGATTGGAAACCATAACGGTGCGTAATCTGAGGCCGCGAACGGTATGACTGTCGTCGCGGGGTAGCTCCTCAGTAAACGCATACTGGGGGTGGGGATGGGGATGATACACTGAGGGACGATCACTTTCGGCGATAAGACGAGCTGTGTTTGTAATATTTTCTTCGCGCAACGTGAAAGCGCCATGACATATCCAAAAAAGGGTTGCAATCCATGAGAGTGTAATCCAGAACAACAGACAGATATGGATCCAGAGTAAGGATCGACCTTGCGCAGTCAACACGAGCGACGATATTGAAGCACGAGTCATTGATTTAGAGGAAACTGAGTCCTCGGAAAATTCGACATGAATTGGGAATAGGATCGGAAACGTCGTCAGTGTATGCAGCAATACGAAGTAAACTGCCAGGGGTCAGAGGTTAGCTCAAAATTGGACCTGACCTACAGCAACCACGAAGAAACCGAATGTACAACGTTGCATCGACACCGCGCAGTGCTAATAGCTTGCTCTCTTCAAACTTTACGACCTGACGGACCCACGATAATAGCCATCCTCGTGGGGTTGGAGGTGAAGGCAATCTAAATAGAATTAGCGGATACGAACGTAAAATAACACATACACACTTGGCCCATGACCTTCCCTGGTACAGGCTGCAAAGTAAGTTCAGTAAATGGAAGCCACAGCGGTCACTTACTAGCCAAATTCCCAAGATTCGCGACTTCCGAGACCTTCAGGAGGATTGAAGCCTCGACGTTTCCTCTTCATGAGTTCGTGGCCAGTAACACATAGCACAGTGATTCCCAGACCAATTACAGACTGATTTATCAACCCACTGTTCGTGAAACGTTAGCTCTGCATACTCAGTTCAGCTTCACAAAGCGTGCCTGTAATTCTTTGAGAATGGTCTGGTCTGGATATCACCCATTTCAGCTAGGGAAAGCTTTGTCGAAGCTCAAAGTATGAGGCTGAGGCAAAACTCAGAGAGCGGTTGATCGGAGAAATGTTGTGTCATAAGAGCTGCTCCAAAGCCTGATCAAGCGCCGAGGCAGCCGAGATCCATTTTGTTCCGGCAGTCACATACTTAAGTAAGCTAGATTATACAGAATGATACTGTTACAGCAATAATGAATGGTCCATGCAGTATTAAAGAGCAAACCCAATTATCCTGCTCACAGGGCGCAGGCTTAGTGCCGGCAACCCTTCGGCAGGTGGATTCCGAGTCGGAGGGGAATCCACATCCAGCTCGTCAACCTCGTCATCGCTTTCGGACTGTCTCCGATTCCTGCCTAACCGGCCAAACATACTTTTACGGTTAATGTCAGGCTTGGCCGGTTGATAGGTCGGATGCGGTTTTAACTTTTCAGCACACTCGTTCAGTGCCGCAACTACGTCGCCATTTAGTTCGATGTTGAACATATCTAGAATATATCGTCGCACAGGCAACCGGTAACGTTGCGTGGAAATGGTGTGCAGGGCCCTGTAAAGCATAGTAGGTGATGAAAACAATGCACGATGCTCTGGGCGTGATTTCATTCTGTGAACGGAAATGAGACTACGAATAAGTCGCCAATTAAACGTGCCTTGTTAATGAACGAGAAGCAGCATTGGCAATTACTGTGTTAGCTAGATTTTGTATAGCAGTGAGCACTTCAATTTCTGCCTCTGTCGTTGGAGGAATCAATCGATCATTGCATCCTTCTGTAGTGCGGGGCATCCACGATGGAATCTGAAAAGGTTGAATAGTAGCTATGGAAACGTGTCGCTAACACTGACATAAACAAAACGCTCAAAGTCTATTGGTATGCACAGACCAGTTGGCATGCCCAGCGGTGTCAGCGTAGCTTCCCAGCGATAGTCATCCAGGAGTTCGGCACCTTGCAGTGTCGAAGAGATGAGCCCAAGAACGAAAAAGCAGGTGCTAAAATGAAGTGATCCCACGCGAAAAACAACAAACCATCAAACTTACCCTCTAACAGATGGAATGGGTGACTCGTCAGCGATTTTTAGAACTGAGGGGATGATCTCCTCTTCTTCCAGGAATGGAAGACCACCTTCAGTAGCACCAACGTTACCCTACACACACAGATAAACAGACTATGCCCATTGTCAAGTATCACATACCACTGCCCATAGGATACTCTTCAATTTCATGATGATCTCCGGATCCTCGCTCTCATTTCCATGTTGCCTGATAAAATCCGCAAACTCAGTGAAGTGCCCTTTTTCTTGCAAAATTTGGCAGCCCAGTTCCGTTTTGGACATCTCTCCATAGAAATGAGGAGGAACCGTCCCCTCGAAAGCCCTGCGTTTCAGATCAAACAGTGAAAAACAATGAAACATGATATACAATTTTGACTTACGTAGCGTCTTCCTCGTCCTCAGCAGTGTTGAAACTGTTAAACACCTTTGCAAGGAAGACTTCGACCTCCACAACGTAATAAAGGTTGCGTTCCTGATATAATAATGCGTTTCAAAGTATTTGAAGGCTGTTGAAACGTACATTAAACCAAAGGTCCATTTCTCGATCAATGTAACCAGCATCATAGAGGTACCGGAAACCGGTGGGCGTGGACACAAACCTGACAGATTAGCACCCCGCAAAAGTACTTGGCAGACATACTTGAGAAGAAGAGGATTGCCTATGTCGCCGAGATGATCCATGGACGGACGCATCTCCACAACCAGTTGCAGAACATCTTTCGACTCGCAGGCTTCATGAAGAAAATGGACAGCCCGCTCACAGACCTCTGGTGCTGGATCGTACAACTGTGTCAAGAGCAGCCGTAATGTCCAAGCATTAGCAGTTGGGGAGCTTCGGATCAGTTCTCCCAAATGTTGAGTAGCGTACATTCGTACGTGCTGCAGAGAAAATCAGAGAACGAGGTCTTACGGATGCAACGCCTTACCTTGTAGCTTGATGTAAGTGCCTTCGAGAGCACTATTCGTGGATGACCATCACTAGGAGCGTGAAGAAAACAGTACAAGACAAAGTGAGGGCCACGTACATGCTGTAATCAAGGTTCTGGATGATAATCTTGATCAAGTCTTCCCGACTCTTCAGTTCACTAAGGTGATAGAAAGCAGTGAAGATTTTGAATTTCTCCAGTAACCTGCGGCATGAGCAATCAGTAGTTCCATACAACATCAACTTACTCTATTCCATCCTTATGCTTACTGAGCGTGCCCAACATTTCCAGATAGCCATAGGTTAACGTGTCAGACACTCTCTTTTTAGAGAAGATTGGATCGGACTCCAATTGACCATGCTGCTTCATCGTTAAAATCGAAATCTGATACCAAGTTATCGACTCACCGGGTCCAATTGAGCAAATCCACGAACGATTTGAGACATCAGCTGATCCTCAGTGGATAGATACCGTAACCCGTCCGCGCTGGACATGAGTGTGGTCAGAAGCGTGCATCCCAGCTTTACCCATTTTTCATTGGCCTGCAACATAAATTAGGCCATGAAAGATGAAAAACATTTACCTTTATTCGAGGCAAGTCAGCGAATCGGTGGCTAAAGGGATGGAAGAACGACATGAGACGTCGAATGAATCTTGCTCCTTTAATGGCTTCTTCCATTCTCTTGGGATTCAAGAGAGGCCCCTCAGTAAGTTCTTGAAGCATTTCGAAATTCCACTTGGTGTAGTCTTTGGTGATCATCACCTGGCTGGCTGTGAGAAACATCCTGGATGACACCAACAAGCGCATCCCACCTGACTTTCTAACAACGACGATTGGAAAGTTTTGTCATCCATCTGCATACCCATTTTCAATTTTGCCTGCTCTACTTGACGTTGACCGCGTCGGACCGCGTCTTCTACTGAGTTGGCTCTATTTCGCTTCAGCAACAGTGCAGGAAAGAGGTGCAAAAGTCACCTTAATCGTGAGTTCTTGACTACACCAGGTTCTAGCCTTGTACTGTTACGGTTAAAGCTGTCGATGGCAGACATGGCCGATGTTCCAACTATGCGATGTTCCCCGTCGGTATAATCAGACGCCATGGTGAAAATTCGAGTAACGGCCTACCGCCGATTAGTATCTGTCCCCGCACTACAGAGTCACATACCTGTATTCGAGCAGCAGCTGAAAAAGGGAGTACACGATTCGCCATTCGTAGAACCTCGGCGATCAGTAGAGTGGCTTTGCGAGACAGGTTTGAACCTGTCGTTGTTTCTTCCAACATGGAAGTTAGAGCCTGAAGAAGTTGGCACGAAAGAGACTCGGCAGACATACTTACATCAATTAAGCCAGCATGTGTGAGAACAAGGACGAGCAGTGCAATATATTGATCAGTAAGTCTGAGAGTCTGATGAGAACGATCCATTGGATCGCCGTGAAAATCGCGAGATTTGCGGTACACTGTAGAGTCATAAGGAAACGGTAAAGCTTCAAGAAAACTCTGCACTTGTGAGTCTGCGACCGTCGATGAAGGTTTGATACCATGCAGGCGTTTTGATATTTAGCAACTCAAAAAACAGATTCAGAATGATTTCCTGGTAAACGCGTTTACAGAATGCAATTGAGATAGACGGAATAAATACCCGAGTCTCAAGCGAAGGGATTCGAAGCGTGTCGATGATGGATTTAATGGCCCGCATATCATCCATACAAAAGTACATCAGACCTAAAAAGGAATGAACGACATTGCTCGAGTTCAAGATTGGTAGACACACCGCTCCAACTACGCAGCATAAGCTGTATTACCTTGCAGCAGCTTCTCATACGCTCTGCGTGGTCAAGACCCTTACCGTATGCATCTGTGACTGCAGACAACGCCATCTCTAGGTCAGTACCGACGTTGATGTATTCTCGTGTCCGTGGAGAGTCCACAATGTGGAGAAATGTTGAAGCCAAAATAGGAGTCAATTCTACAGGCCCCTCACCCAGTGCATGGAGAAGAAATCTCATGCCCCCCGTCCGAGCAACCAAATCAATGTCGATGAGTACTGGAGAATCTTCAGCCAAGAACAAAAAAAAGGAGGAAGAAACGTACAGATTTCCGCCAGACTTTGTATGCAGATTGAACGAAATGGGTCATCGATATGCTCAGCAACTGCAATGAATGCCCGCATCACCGATTCAGAAAGTGGTACGGTGCTTCCTAGACCTCCACTTGCAGAATCAATGTGTATCGTTCCAACCTCAACTATCGTTCTTATCAGCTTGATGACCTGCTCCTTCTCCACAGCATATTTATTGTCTCGAGTCAAAGATCTTTAAAGCATGAGCGATGCAGAAAGTCACCAAACAGGGGTTTAACCTGACAATGTACCAGTCCAGAGATTGCTCTCCTAAACGTTTCACAGACTCTGCATCCGTCAGACTATGTCTGATGAGGCGGTATGCAGTAGCCCGACATTGCTTTGATCGTGTGTCTGCAAGGGCCGGAACGACGCTGCTGACGTGTTAACATTACCCCTCCACACCATGGTGCCACTCACGCCTGCACAAGGTCGACAACATTGAGTTCATAGCAAACGCGCAAATTTCTCTGCATCACGTTGATGATCTTTGACATGAGTTCAATGAACTTCTGGTCAAGTTCACTGGACGGTAGTGTATTGGTTGAGGGTGAGGGGTTTATTTTGGGAGATACAGATGAGGAGCGTCCAAGAGCTACGAGAGAGTCGATGGAAACCCGAGCGCTTTGCAATAGGGTTCGGAAGTCATCTATTGGAGTCGAAAGAAAGGGCCGGTGGTCATCAAGACGGACCTTTTTCGTCGTTACTATCTTCTATACCTGAACGACTATTCGAGGGTGCATGAGAGCCACTGCGCTTTCCATTAGTCTGGCGTCCTTTGTGTATTGTTGTTTCTGAAGATCAAAATCATCGAGATGCTTGCCAGAGCGAAAAACTCACGTATGTCATTGCGCTTGTCTGTGATTGCCTGTATTCTGCTGCGGGCATTCTCCAGCTCTGTTTCTACTTGATGGCGGAGGTAATCCTTATGAAAGAAATGACTGAGACGGGCCTTTAACATGGCGCGAGTGATGCTTACATTCATTTGAACGCTGAGCATCTTCTCGGCGCCTTCCATTAAGCGAGTCTGTTTCATGAGGTGGCTATCGAGAGCTTCCAACTAAAAAATTGCGGAGTGAGACAGGACTTTGGTTCCCAAGTCAGTTCAGACCTGCTGGCTGAGATCCATTCCTTCCAAATCGCTGAAGGAGTCATTTGTATCGAGAGAGCTTGGTCCGAGCGTGAAAGACGACGTAGTAGAGACGTTACTGGGCCCAGACGTACCGTTGGGAAGATTCAGATACGGGGCCATGGCGCGAGCAATGCAACGTTCTTTTTATTTATAAAGGTGATCTGCTTCCCACGGCAATACTTGTCTACATCATGGCGATATCAATAATGAGAAGGAGCCCGAGGATGAGTCTCAGATAGATGCAAGTCATCCTCTTCTGGGCAAGCACGAGTTTTACCATCCTTTTCGCGCACCGTTAGCCTTGTAATGTTGATAGCTTTGCTGACTCTTACTCCTAGCTATGGCAATGAATGGATTAGCGACGCTCCCTCTATTTTCCTTCCAAGGACGTTTGTCGAGTTGGCTATGTATAGGATTTCCGCAACCATACGCGAGAAACCAAACTGGTGGAACAAGATTCACGACGAGACCACACGGGCCGTGGCGCCACTAAATTGTTGAACAGGAAGAAGCCAATAACACTCCTTCATATCATCGCCTGACTAGCAATATGCTTGACTACATATCTGCGGAGCTTGAGGACCATGCTGAGATGTTTGACAAAGAAAAAGGGATTGATGTAAGGTGACTTCACTATTTCTGTGTCCACTTCAATGTACCCAGCTTGGACCGTATGATCGGATCTGGCTTGCGGACTCTCTCGTTTCATCTGATCTCGGAAAACGCCTCCTCCTCGCAGTGAACCCTTTGGAAGATGTGCCTGATGAACAGAAAGATTGGCATCCAGGCTCGGATCAACAAGTGCTAGATCTTGTCCATCGATGTCCTTTGGTGTATGAACGCACGTTTGGCAAAAAAGGGGACATATACGACGTTTACCAGGCGCCACCAAAAGCGTCTAGCATTCAGCCAGAGTGTCATTCCAGAATCCAATGGCTACCATCCGATTTTGTTGTTTCGTCAGACGGCAGCGTCAAGCTCAGCTCTCCTTATACTAACAATGTCCACCCTATTCATCAGCCAGAATTGGCCGAGATCATCGAAAAAGTCAGATCAGAGGCAGCAATTCCTTTGTGGGAGCATGTCCATCTTCGTTGGATAACGCAGGGTTGACAAAACCGATCCAGACTGTCTTTGGCCTGGACAAGGTCGCTACTTTGATGACGAAGAAGAAGAATCATGGCCAATCACCAGTGAGAGTATAATGAGAAGAATCAGGAAGGTGCAGTCGGTGAACTTGCCTGAATGTCCTCGTTATGATGGGCACCTTAGCAAATTTTACAACTCTCGGAAGCGAGTTCGTCTTGCCGGATGTACACTGCAGGTCATCGTCAAGCTTGCCAATATCATCCTTACCCCTGAAAAGCCGAACTATTCGGGAGGAAAGTGGCACGTTGAAGGTAAGCATCACGACCTTGAGTTCATGCTTATCCAGGCAAAAGCAATGAACATATTGAGTTTCGTGCTGCGTTGCCTTATCTGCGTTCAGGCTGGGCAGAGATGATCCCTGCGTACAACACTCGTACAACACGTTGGGAGACTACTCACCAAGAAAGGGTGATTTATCGCGTTCCCAAATCTTTATCAACACCAAGTCTCTCCATTTACACTGTTAAACAAGACTAAGCCTGGTTACCGCAAAATTCTTGTCCTTAGACCCCACGTGGACTATTCCTTCTGCCACGGATATACCTCCATGACAACTAGAAATTCAAAAGTACCATCTTCACACTTGTGGTGCAAATTCGTGTTTGTCCCAGCTACCTGTAGAATATTGCAACTTCAACTCCAGCAGTGCTGGACCAAACAGAAGCAGAGGTAATAAGGCAGCAGCTCATGGATGAAAGAACGGTGTTTATAGAAGATGTTAATAAGGGTTTCTTTGGGCAGGTGAATGGTTTTTACTCATGTTTCCCGTTACTGAGATCCAACCCTCTGGCAGGAGTTTGACATGTGTGAACACTGATGTGTTTGCTGTCGCTTCCTTAGATGCCATGCTTCTAGTGATCTTTGTAATTTTGTCAACTACCCCAATGTAACTCTTCGCAACTAGGTCGTGCATAGCATGCTATGGTGGTACGCACTGTCTTACACTGTTTGTAAGTTCGCGACGGGCGGGAAGTTAACGGATAGAAATCTGCTCAACTTTGAAGTTTCTTACTTAGTGTCCTCACATGCGCATCGTTAAACTTACTACTAGTAGAAGCGCCGCAAGTTGCGTCCTGAACCTCGTGATTTTGAGTTCCGCTCCGCGCAACCGTGACCCCGGACCCGCGTTTTGCTGAAGACCTCTTTCGCACTACGATGTCGTCTTCGACGCTGTCACCAGTGTCGGAAGATGAAGCAACTTCCTTGACAAGACCTGTTTCGTTACCGGGAGATAGGAGCAATTATCAGTCTTTAGAATCGTCTCGCCCTACTTCCCCATTCCCCTTGAGACGTGCCATGACCTCTTTTGATAATTTGGTCGCTCTGGCCAATTACCAGGAAAGAGCCAAAGAGGCTAGAAAGTTGATTTGGCGAGACAGAGGCGAACCAGTCGTGGAACTGGTGGATGTCAATACATGTCTCGAACACGCTGCTACTGGTGGCCTTCGTTTGTGGTTACTTCTTCCTATACTCCACGTTTGACTCGCACAGGAGCTGCTACTCTGGCTTTCAGCATCCGGGCCGGCTTCAACCTCGTCCTAGCCCTTATTCGGATACGCAATATCCCCAAGTACTGTTCCAAGTATGTTTGATCATCACAGGCTGATTTTGCCCACAGGAAACAACGTTTGGCATTGATACAGCGAGCAATCATCGGCAGTGACACATGGAGGTTCGCTGCTATGCTCGGAACGTTCGTATCAGTTTACAAGTTTCTCCTCAATGCCTTGCCTCTACTTGTACCGGCGATCAAACCTAAATCCTCTATCATTCTTTCTAAGTCAAGGGCGACATCTACATTCGATGACGAAGAATCTAACGATCGCCAAGTCGATATTGAAGACGATTTGGAGGCCGGTATTACCTTTCCAAGAGTTGAGAAGTCCATAGTTGACGTACCACCTACACCAAATCGCCGGGATGCCCGCCTTTCTCTTAGTGCTCACGCGCAAATGGTTTTAGTCCGAAAGAAAACGAGGCGTTGGCATGCCGCTATAGCTGGCGCTATCGCAGGTGGATTGGCCATCATGTGGGAGAAAAAAAGTCGTAGGTTGATTATTGCTCAGCAGATGTTTGTCCGGTCAGTTTCGCTCACTCTGATACTCTCCTTCTTAATATGACTACCAGTGGCCTTCAAGGTTCTTACAATGCTTATACCACCAAACGGAACATTCACATACCTTATGGTTCTGTAATTGTGTTTTCCTTGGCGTAGGCCTTTCCTTTCCTTCCATCATACCGACATTATATCAACTTAGTTGCGGTCAGATACTCTACGGGTGGTTGATGAGACCAGACACACTCCCGCGATCGTATACAACTTGGCAAGTTCTGTGTTTCATAGCATGCGGCTAATGTTGTGATCAGGGTTGTAAACGCATCGAAAGTGACTCCAGAAGCTATCAAACTCAACCGTGACTTGGTACGCCAGCGTTCCATGGATATCAGTGACCTTGAGAAAATTATGTCCCTACCAGTCAGCGTACTCCGTATATCCGCCAACCTGATATTGACAGATATTAGTACATGACACCCGAGAATCGCAGGGCTCTGTTTGATTTCAAGGAATCCTACCTCTACCCTTCGCCTGATGTCTACTTCCCTTATTATGCTCCGTGTTCTGCAACCCATCCTGCCCAAAATACTTGCTGGGGAATGCTCGTCGACCGGTTCTTACGTGTTTTCAGATGGATGTTGCCAATCTATGGAGCCCTACATTTTATTCCTACGATTCTGTTCAAGCGAAAACAATTTATGAAGGATCCACTGCAAATGCTATTGAAGGCAAGCCGGGGGACTTGTCGAAGCTCAGCGTTTTTAGGAACGTTTGTCATTATATATCAAAGTAAGTCTTCCCTCATTTATATCGACCATTCACGCTTCTCTCAGCGTTCAATTGCGCAAGTCATCAACTTCATGAATCTCTCTCAAAACTACCATTGTCGTCGCGTCTCAAGCTACCTCAGAAGCTGCTCGATTCACTCCTTATATCATCTGCGACCTTCTGGATGCCTGGTCTATTGTCAGGCCTTGCATTGTTCGTAGAGGAAAGAAGGCGGAGAGCTGAGTTGGCAATGTATGTCTTACCGAAAGCGTTAGAGAGTGCATGGATAGTTGCACGCGGTAAAGTTGGGATGAAACCATGGCGAGGCGGCGAAGGCATTGTGAGTCTTTGCTCTTCTTTTATCAATATTAAAACACAAAAAGCTTACTGTTATCGGCATGTCGCTGGTGATGGCTACTTATCAGAACGACCCGCAAGTGAGTGACTTGATAAGAATCATTTTTATGTCTCTAACTGAGACAGCACCTTTCCGGGCTGGTGAGACGTATCCTGTATCAATTCATTGGGCCCAATTAATAGTCGCTGGTCTCACTATAGAGCTCTGGATGTTTAGTATTCTCTAAAATATTGAATACAAGACATACTTGATTAGGCAATATCGCGGCGCGTGATTGCGAAGTCGTCCCACTTCCAACATCTGGTTGAAAAAGTGAAAATGGTGTCGAATCCATGGCACTGTGAGTTTCACATTAACTGCATAATGAATCACGGCCCATATGTGAACTAGGTCTTACTTACTCGTTGATAATCATTCCCCCGCTGCTATTAACGACATACTTTTTTGCCTCATTTCCCAACCCACCGCAGGTGCTGTATCGTCACTCCAGCTTAGCTAGCCTGCCAGCTTCGTGCAAATCATGGAGTATCTATCCAGAGGATTTTTACCGTCCAGGAGGAAGCTATGTCACATTACCACATGGAAGAGTACGCGAACAGGTCTGCAGTAATTTTTTTACTAAAGAATCTCTTGCGCAGGTCCGGTATTGGCTTTTAGGTCCTGAGAAGGGCAGAAAGGTGTGTTCGTTTCCAGCGCGTCAGAATGCACCAAACCGTCTTATCAGATTGTCCTTATACACGGTCTCTCAATACCTGCAATGGTGGTAAGCGCGATATTAACCCTGCCTTTCCGTCATTCACGTCTGTAGTGGAAAGAAATAGCTCCACAGCTGGTCTCGCGTGGTTACCGTGTTTTGCTCTATGGTCGACTCCTTTCCTTGCTTCTACCACATATTCATGACCATCGTAGACCTCTACGGACGCGGCTACTCTGATGCTCCGCAGACCACATACGACTCAACATTGTATGTTACTCAGCTGGCTCTGCTCATGCAGCACATCGAAGTTTTTTCTCTCGTTATACGTGGCGTTCTGGCTGATTGAATTTCAAGTGGGAAAAAGCTATCGTCATGGGTGTTTCAATGGCTCGGCTATCTCACAATCTTCGCTATGTGCTCTGAACTTTTCCGTGTAGGGTGGAGGAATTGCTGCTTCTTTTGTCGCGACTTTCCCGCAACTCGTCGACGACACGGTCGTCTTGATAGCGTCTGCAGGACTAATGGAGGTTCGTTTTATGTCTCCTCAATTTCCTTGTGATCCACCGTTATCTAGTCGACTGATCTTTCTCGTACTGCCAAATTCATGTCGTCACCGCTAGTTCAGTCGGTTGCGTCAAGCGTGCTTGTTAGAGTGAGAAGGTCTTATTTTTTTCTGTTGTGTTCTAACCTTAGTTAGAACTATCTGCAACGGCTGGCTGATTCATCGAACACAGCAACAAATGACTCTGATCCTGTAGCTGAGGTAAGAGAACAAGAACACTGTATTAGTCTGTGCATCGAACTTTGTCACAGATCGTTCGCATCCAATCTGCGCATCTATCAGGGTACAATGCTGCCTTATCTTCTTCGCTTCGTGATGGTCCTATTCGTGGATTAGCGTCAGCATTTTCATCGAACGCGTTTAGAGGACGCAAAGTCCTCATTATTCACGTAAGAGTCTTGATCCTACACATCTTACTCTTTCTCATATCTTAAGGGAACAAACGACCGTACCGTGCCTTATAAATACGCAGCCAGAATACAATCACTTTTGCCGGAGGGTTCAATATCGAAATTAGTCACTATCGAAAACGGTGGACACGATCTAACTCTCACTGCGCCTCAGCCCATTCTCGATGCCTTTGACGTTCTTATATCATAACTCTGTCTTCACTTGCTTTAGACTGTGTGGATCATGGTACTCTATGCGTATAGTTTTACTCCAGTTTTACTCGTACATCCTGCTTTAAATTGTGCTATTCCATGTGCTTGACTCGTTACATTGACCCTATGCCAAACACTAACTTTAACAGAGTGGAGCTGTTGATTATTGTACAGTGCTACATTTAAGCTGCTCTAAGTCTACTTTAATCTACCCATAAATTATTGAAAAGAGAATCTTTGGGTGCAGAGACCGCCATATAGGACGGATCATCAGGGGGGTACCAGTTTCCAGAATCGACAAGTGTCTGCAGCTGGGTGTAAAAGGGATCCGAGTCGTCCGATGGTAGACTCATGATCCCACCGGAATAGTAAGGGAAGAGAAGCTGATCCTCAGCTGCTTCTGGTTGAAAATGATAGATAGGCGTTTCGTATGCTCGGGGCACTGCATCCTGCAGCATTGCCGTTTGTATACGCCGGTTACTTGCAACAATGCGCAGAGGTGGCTCTAATAATCCTCCTTGTGAATCCCCTCTCGAACCATTGAATACATCGACTTCTTTGCCTCTTCGTCGCTTGGTAGTGTGGTAGGGAGACTGATTGGGGCCGCCGTATGGAAATTTACCGTCGCCAAAAGAGGCCAAATCCATCAAAATATCAAAAAGACGGCCAGCAGCGGGCCAACGACGTTCACTACGCTGAAGAGAAGTCATGCATTTGCGTACATCAGCCATTTGCTTTTCGATATCAACAGGTAGGCCGGACTTCTTGCTGCTCCATGTGTAAAGCAGTAAGACGACTGCCGATGTAAAAGCGGGTATCTGGGGAGAGTCAATCTTCAACTGAAACTATCTGAAAGGAAGGTACCTGGCAAAATGCTAGTGGGTTTACATGCCGTTTGTTATGTACTTCAACAACATGAGAGCATCTTCTAGCTGCATTAGTACACATAGCGAGACAACTATGTGAAAGCGTGGACGGGAGGCGGCGGGGAGACGGGATAAATGGTCTATGCACTAAAATCTGAGCGTGATAGTAGCTCGTATACAGTAGAACAGATTGATCAAAGAACAACAGATTTTCACGATCGGGATCCCAACGCACTGTAGACCGTTTTGAGTACGGAGAATGCCAACATGAAGCAACTCACAATGATCAGGGATCGAGTCAAGCCACCTGTTCAGAGCGGAATCTAATCCGGCTAAAATGTGTTCTTGATACTCAGCTCGGGACATGCCAAACAGTGGTTTGATGCCATACTGTTAAGATGATGAATACGACAATTTGGTGAAACGAAATCGACGAACTAAGGTGCGGAGTGCCATTGCAGTTAGGCTGGTCAATTTGATGAAGTGGACAAAGGACGACACGACCGAGGGTTCAATTGGAGGCTGCTTAAAAGCTTGTTTTGGATCCCGATGCTCCCAAAATTCATCGTCGCATTCGATCGGCATTTCAGCGTCAAATCTGGAGAGCTGATTCTGAACTCAATTAGAAAAGAGTAGGAGCTTACTCTTCGTTATGTATCGCACAAGGTCGGCCCATTGCTGCCGACATTAGGCGATCAAGACAAACCAATGACCTGTACAGAATATTCAGCATTTGAAAAATGAGTGAAAATCACTGCATTCACCACCACGCTCTTTTCCAAAGTTCGGACTCGACAGTTAGAGGTTGGTCTGGAGGACGTCTACGATGGGCCCCAACATGTTGGGCTAAACGAATGCCAACACCAATCATAGTCCAGGTCAGATGTGGCGCAGTGCCTGTGTGAAGAAAGCAGATCGACAGCTGGATAACATCATTAAAGAGTTCTGCACTGTGATGAACTTACACAAACAAGCTGAATATCATACAGTGAAGGCGGTGACAGCCAAGTCCGTCCAAATAATTTGATTTGAGTAAACCATTTCCAACCATTACTTAAGATGGATGTTTGGCCTTCTGCCAAGGCACGGGGGTCGTCAGAGTATTGAGAGCCAAGAGCACAGACCACGAGTAACACCGCAGCAAATTTTATGTCTCGTAGGTGAAGACGTCCCCTGATATTTTTTTCAAATGTAGGGCGATGCAAAAGAGGCAAGAAGTTGTTGAGATTGTGAAAGTAAAAATCAGTGAGAGTCCAGATAAGATCTTCGTCAGGAAAGGTGTATGCTGAATGCTGGTCCTTTATGACAGACTGCTCCCACTTTTCCAAACTGAGCGCAAAAAAGGAATCGAGTATGAAGACCTACGGAATAGTCGGTCCAGAACTGAGGGCGTAGAGAAGATATCATTTTGGATATAACCGGAGCTTTACCATCGTACGCAGATTTGGTTTCGAGAGCAGTTTCCACAAGCATACCGCTGCTCGATTTACCAAAAAATTCGTATTGTGACGTGATACACAATTCCTTTAGTCGATTTCCAAGGACAAAGTGAGCAAGGTCTTCCGATGCGTCGATCGAAGGATGGGAGTTTTGAAGAAAAGCCTCAGGTTCCAAGCAATCATCCAAAGCTCGCATTGCCAGATTCTGAAGATGGCTAGCGCTTGGGAGTGAAGGGGGCGGAGAAGCAGCCGATGGCGCGGGAGTCCAATCCTGGTCCAACAGAGTTGTGAGATCTACGTGCGGAGCCAGCTGAAGAACATTGTGAGGCAAAATACAAGGCAAGAAGAAGGAAGGGCACTTGATGCAACAACTTTTCATAATTCGCTAATCTCTGTTCCAAACTTTCCACGTAACTGTCGAAGATCATAACGCAGGAAAAAAAACATTCATATGACATACGCATGCGAGGATGAGCGGTTCTCAGAAAAACAAAGATTAGTACCAAATTAGATTCTAAAAGACTAGGCATACTGGACCAAGCGAAAAGGTGCATAGTTGACTTGTAGATGTGCATGAAGAGCAAGGAACGTTATTAAGCTGGTCAGCATCACCTACTGAAGTGTCAAATGACTGTTAAGGACTACATGGAGGTCCATACATCGTGCTATGTCGCGGGTTAATGGCAATCAAACACTTTGGACCACAGACCTCTCTTCGTTCGACATTGATCGCATGCACGCGTCGACCGGCGATTCTTCGCGGCCTCTATCTTATTGTTCAAGACCATAGGTCTTTAGGTGGCAGTGCTCCACATCATCTTGAAGAGTCATTCGGCAAAATGCTGCCGCGCTTACGCTTGCTTACGTCGATCAATATATTCCATCTATCTAGATCTAGGCGCCACTCAATTAGGCATGGGTAAGTGAACAAAAACAAAAACAGCCTTCTAGTTCCACTATCAGGTGCACCCATGAGACGCAGTTATGGTCATGCAATTAACCTGAGCTCTGCTACTCCCGAAAACGAGTAAGTTCGAAGGCAGTTTCTGTTTTTACTTATCAGACGCTCATATGACATGAGCGATCATCCAGCATACCTCCGTGTCTCTCTTCAATACCCACGAACTCTGTCCACCAAGAGTAGGAACCCATTGAGCCAGGGGTCGTAATGACCGTACGTGAAGTGGATGACGAGAGCCTGTACTGTACATGTCTGTTCAGCAATGCAGGGTCTCGCAGATTAAGTGTGATTCTGGAAAGCATTATTGAAGAGATGCTAGAGAACTTTATAAGCCGTCAGCGACTTTGGGAAAAGCTCCACCTACGCGTTCATGAATGTTGTGCCGATTCCGCGTATTCGCGACTATCCCGAAAATCAGACAAGAACTTGAATGTGGCGGAACGTACTCCTCCGAGCTAGAGGATAGTGGGTTAAAACAGACGATTTAGAAATCAAGGTTAAAAGCAATACAGTATAGGTTAGGACGTTTAGAAGATTCGAGATTAGCATAACCCTGTGGGACTAATGTTGCAAAACTTTCAGAGTTTGACAGGAGGTTGACATACGAAAAATAAACACATCCTGGGGAG